>JAQZBX010013534.1:7055-39824 GCA_029593785.1 Cabassous unicinctus | reverse complement strand
AAAAAAGGTTAAGAAATAAACCCATAAATTTATGGCCAAATGATTTCAACAAGAGTACCAAATTCACTCAATGGGGAAAGAAAAGTCACTTCAACAAATACTGTTGGGAAGACTGGCTCTCTACACTTAAAAAAATGAAGATGAACTCCTACCTCAAACCATATACAAAAACAAACTCAAAATGGATCACAAAACTAAGAGCTAAAACTGTAAAACTCTTAGGAGGAAACAGAGGAAAGAACTTCATGATCTTGGATTTGGCAATGATTTCTTATATATCACACCAAAAGCACAAGCAACAAAAGAAAAACATGGATAAATTGGGCTTAATCAAAATTAAAAATGCTATTCATCAAAGGACATTATCAAGAAAGCAAAAAGACAACCTACAGAACAGGAGAAAATATTTGGAAATCGTGTATCTGATAAGAGTTTAATATCCAGAATATATTAAGAATTCCTGCAACTCAACAACAAAAAGGCAAACAACCCAATTAAAAAGCAGGCAAAAAAAAAAGTAATAAAAAAACACAACAACAAAAAAAGCAAAATAAATAAAAAGTGGGCAAAGGACCTGAATAGACATTTCTCCAAAGAAGACATACAAATGGTATGAAAAGGTGCTCAATATCATTAATCATCAGGAAAATGCAAATCAAAACCACAATGAGGTACCATTTTGCACCCCCTATGATGGCTACTATTAAAAAAAAAAAAAACAGAAAATAAAAAATATTGGTGAGGATGCAAAGAAATAGGAACCCTCATTCATTGTTGGTAGGAAGGTAACATGGTGCAGCCAATGTGGAAAACACTTTGGCGGTTCCTCATAATTTAAACATAGAAATACCATATGGCATAGCAATTCCACTTCTAGATATATACCCAAAAGAATTGAAAACAGGAAATTGAAAAGACACCTGTACATCAATGTTCATAGAAGCAGTATTCCCAATAACTAAAAGGGAAAAATCCCAAGGGTCCAATTAACAGATGAATGGATAAATAATAGAATATTATTTGGCCATAAAAAGGAATGATGTTCTAATACATGTGACTTCATGGATGAACCTTGAAGACATCATGTTGAATAAAATAAGCCAGACACAGAAGGGCAAATATTATTTGATTCCACCCATGAAATACCCAGTGCTGGCAAATCCATAGTAACAGAAAGTAGATTAGAGGTCATCAGGACCTGGGGAATGGAAAGATGAGGAGTTCTTACTTAATAGGTATAGAGCTTCTGTTTGGGGTTATAAAAAGTAATGGATGGTGGTAATGGTAGCACAAATTTGCAAATATAATTAACATCACTGAATTGTATGCTTTAAAATGGTTACAATGGTGAATTTTGTTATATGTGTTTTATCACATTAAGACATCATATTGTTAGACATTGGGTTTTTCCAAAATTTTCAGTGTTATAGATCAATAATGTTGTACATAAATGCTTCTTTTTATTTTATTTCCTTTTAAAAATCCTAGCAGTGAAATCACTGGGTCAAACCATATGAATTTTTTTAAACATTTGCTATATTTAGCCAAATTTTCCTCCCAAAAGTTGTACCAATTTATAATCTCAGCCACAAGATGTCCTTTTCACTATCATTATTTTCAACTCTGATCATTATTAGTTATATTTTAATAATATATTCATTTAACCATTTATATTTCATTTTGTATATGAATTTTCTTCTCATGCACTATAGTTATTTGGGGGGGAGTGTTTGTATTATTCCTAATAATTTGGAAACACTCTCCACACATTATAATTATCTTTGCCACATCTATTGCAAATGTCTAATACCAATTTGTTGTTGACATTTTAATGTTTTGCCTAACGTCTGGGACATAGAGAAGTGCTTAACTTTATACATCAATCATTGTATGCAGACAGGACCAGCTACATAATTCGCAAGGCCCAGTGCAAATTGAATATGAGGACAATTCTAAGAATTTTGAGATAATGAGAGCAGAGCATTAAAGAAAATGCCAGGTCTTCTATGCCCAGGGCCCTGTACAAATAAATGCACAGGTTGTATGCCCATAAAGCCAGCACTGTATAAAGGATAGAAATGCAGTTCTACCACCCCTGGATCAGATAATTACACCACCCCTAGGTCAGATTCTCTTTTGTTTTCACTTGGATCTTTTGTGATTTCATTTTTATATTAAACACTTTCAACAGTCCAGAGTTTATTTTTGTGTTGTTTGAAGTGTAGACTCATTTATTTTTTTCCAAGTGGTTAACTAAGTGTCCTGTTTCCCTTGCTACATATATGAAAAGCCACCTTTACCAAATTCAAATTCTGTTCTATTATATTCTCTTGGTCTTTCCATTCTTGCATCAGTTCCATATTATTTTTACTATATTCCTATACATCACTTTAAAGTTTGACAATGTTATGTGTCCTGTCGTTAATCTGTTTCTGAATATTCTTGGTCATGCTTCTCATTTTTTCTCTCCCTGTTGAACTTCACAATCACTTTGTCAAGTTAAAAAAGAAAAACAAAGCCTTCATATTTTAACTGAAATTTCACTAAATTGACCAATTAATTTAGGAAGAATAATCATCTTTGCAATTGTTTTAGGTTCATTTCCTTTCAAATCAATTTCATTAAAATTGCCTCATGCAATGGTATGTTTTTATATTTATTTTCTTTTATTTATTTATTCCCCCACCCTTTCCAGATGGTTCTCTCATCTGTCTGCTCATTGTTTGCTCGCCTTCTCCAGGAGGCACTGAGAACCAAACCCAGGACCTCCCACATGGGAAGCGAGTGCCCAATGGCCTGAGCCACATTCGTCCCCCGCGGGCTACGGCATCTGCTGGCTTATGGCATCTGCTCATTTAGGCATCTGCTTGCTGCAGTGATGTGGCATCTAGCTCGTTGCAGCGGGTGCACTGTCTGCTCATCTTCTTTAGGAGGCACCAGGAACTGAACCTAGGATCTCCCATGTGGTAGGCAGGCACCCAACTGGTTGAGCCACATCCGCTTCCCTTAGTGTAGGTATATAAATAGAAATCAAGAAATAATCTCTCTGGAATTTACAGACAGTTCACTATGGCAAGACTTCATGGAACATGAAATATGGTTTGGGCATTCAAAGAGGCTTCCAGAGGCAAAGAGACTTAGCAACTCATTATCCCGTTGCCCCTCAACGTCAATCCTGCTATCATAGGGTGTCAGTGCATCTCCAAATCTGCTTCTACTCCTGCTGGTGCTATATGCTACCTGCCTTACCACACACTCAACTTATTTTGGTTTCCACTTCCCTGTGGCTTCTGAATCCCTGTGGTTTCTGCTCATTTTCTCCTTCTGCTTACTCATGGTTCCTCATTGGCTCTTGCTACTGTATGGTTCAGAATTTAACAACATAGTTTTATATCCATGATACTTATTTTCAAGATGACCTTCTGTTTATGGCAATGATACTGGTTTTCCACTTAAGGCACAGAATTAAAGTTTCCTCTTCAATTAACAAATTTAAGTTTAAAAACTGATAGATTTAAACAAAAATATTGAATAAACCCAAGCACAACTATTACACAGTTATAGTTCTAAAAAATGTGAAAGCAGTTCATGAGTGACCACAGTTTGGAAAACACTGACTGGTTTGGTAGAAAATCTATGAAGTGAGAATTTAAGTGATTTTTAGGGTCTTCCCTGACTTTATTACTACACGATTCCACACAAGTCATCTAAACTTTTCTGTGGTGTTTTCTTACCTCATCATCTTTCATACTGAGCTGATTATACTGCCAAGCCTGCCTTACCGGCCGAGAGGATTCAATGAGATTCAGGAGACTTTCAGGGAAGATGGCAGAGTAGGGAGCCCCAACCCTTAGTCCTTCTACCAAAACAATTATTAAACAGGTAGGAACTGTTTGAAACAACTGTTTTGATACTCTGGAGGCCAGAAGAACATTGTAGCATCCATGGAAGAGTGGGAGGGCAAGGCTGATAAACTACTATTGGGTCATATCTGAGCTTGCATGGAACCATGGAGCCTGCTCCTTTTCCTGGGCTTGCACTTGCCAGTGGCCTTAGGAATTCCCCATTTATAGTTTGCAGAAATTAAAACAGCTCCCTTTGAAATAGAACCTTACCCCCTCCTGGGTGCTCTATTGTATCACTTAATGCAGGTAGTTTTGCCCCAGGCCACTCTTAATTGTTGCTTCTACCTATTTGTTTCTTCTACTGCTTTAGCTGTATGTAAATTGCTTCTCTGTCTTCATGACAAATTATGGGAGGGCAAAGCAGAGACAAGTTTCCTGGTTCAGTCTTTCAGGCTCCTACTGGATAGATTGACACTGACATACACGACAATGGGAGTGCAGGCTGGCTGTACGCCTCACCAGGGAGGGGAGTGGGAGAGGGGCTAGCAAGGGCACTACAAGCTTTGCTTATCATTTTTCAGGCTGCTTTTTCTTGATTCAGCACTTACACAGTTACTGGGACCCTTTAACTGTTTTCTGGAGTTTTGAGGAAGATGGCTCTGAAAATTTTTGCTAGCTGTTCAAAGATTCTAGGATAGGAAGGCACCATGAAGTGTCTTACATAGCCATCTTGGTCAACCAGAAGTCCCAAGACTGTAAAAGACTTTGAACACTGGGTTACAAGGATACTGATCAACCAGTTGAAGGTGTTTGTAAGAGTGATATTATGATCAAAGATTTGTTTCAGGAAGATTAATCTGGTAATGATGTGTAGGGTGAATGATGTAGTGCAGGTGTGAGAGTTAATACCAGTGTCAATTCAATATGAATGTTTAGTAGGAGATGGTGATGATGATTTTGATGGAGGCAGTGACAATCGGTAGCAGCAGAAGAAAGAGGAAAGCAGAAATTCATTGTCTTGGGGTCTTTAATATTCTAAGTTTATCTTCACAAGTTTTGGATTAGGTACTCTAATATCTGTGTTTTGAGTGAAAAAAAAGCAACTATACCATAGAAAGGTTAGAGTGTTACAAAATCAGCCAAAAATAACCCATAGAATTATAAAGCACAAAGAGTAACAAGAGTGAAGGCTAATGTAAACTATGGACTATAGTTAATAATATAATCATAACATTAATGTTTTGCCAATTATAACAAAGGTACCACGTTAAGCAAAATGTTAATAATAGGGAAAACTGTGTGTGCCTGTGGGGAGGGGTGTATATGGGGACTCTGGAAAAGAAAATCACACAACCAGTTGGGAGTAAGTTAGGAAAAAATTTAGAAACCAGGCTCCACTGACAACTTAATGCTAATGTCTAATATGTCATCTCCCTTTCCAAAATCAAGCTGAAACATGGTGAAAAAAGCTATAGTTTTCTGTTGTTTATCCCAGAGAAAGCTTATTTGTAGTTCCAGCTTTGCCATACACATTATCAAAACCATAAGGCCAAACCTCTCCGGAACAATTTTCATTGTTCAAATCCCCTTCTCCTCCACCAATATGTTGGTGAGATTTGCAAGATAGCAATTGGTTCTATCCAAGTGCAGCAGCCACTACCCAGCAACCTCCTGTAGGGAGGCTGGCTTTGATTATTTGGGGACAAAAATATTCTCAGCTTGAAGAGAGATCCCAATCACAACTTTTGAAATAACATGAACCAAAATATCCAGTACCCTAAATAGATGGACTCAACCACTTCTCCTTCTGCAAGAAACAATCGACAAACGTCATAGTGGTTCCTGGTGCCAAATACTCATTATGCTTCCCAGATGCACAGATTGCCACACTAAGCAAACTATTTATGAAATGTCTCTGAAAGAGTCAAGGAAAATAATACCCCCTCCCAAAGTTAATCGGAGCATTTCTACCTAGAGTGAAAGGGATACCAATCTCGGGTGCTTTGGTATGGGATTAGTGCAATTGGACCTGCCATCTAGATTTCTCTCCCCAACATTTCAAGTTTTCTCTTTATCCCAATGTACTTTAATTAGGTAGCTAAGTTACTATAGACAAATAGTACACAAGATTCCCTCTGACCGCCCATAGCCACAAGAAATTGTTATTCTGTGCTGGACCCACAGGGACTAACATACCTCCCACAATCTCTGAACACACACACACACACCACTGGTAGACATTCAATAACTCTTGGATGCTGTGGTCTCAGACGACTTATCAAATGGTATTTTAAAAGAGATTTATTGAGTTCATATATACCTAACCACTATCCCTCTTCCCCAGGCTGACTCTTTGAACCTATTGCTTTTCCTTATGAATGCCCTTGAATAAGGGAATGTGCATGAAGGTATGATTTGGTATGATTTGATCTTGGAATGTGTCCTCTAAGTAGAGTTCTGCCCAAGTGCTCTCAGGAGGGCTTTGGGTATCCCAGGATCATCCTATCACCACCATCCAGCACCACCATTTTCTACTGGGAAACCAAGCTATCAGGTAAATCTGAGCTATTTGTGGTATCTAGTATCAAGCAAGGGCATTTCCCCAGGGGAGCCTCTGCCACTGTTGCCTTCTTTCTATCACCTATACCTAATTTCCAAGGGAAGGAAGGAGTTTTGAGCATTCTGTTTGGCTGGTTGCTTAGTTTCTAGAGAAACTTCCAAGCCACATGTGTAATGTCAGTACCAAAAACACTACACAAACAAGAAACGTTTCTTAACATGACAACAGTGAAAGTGAATATAAAGAGTGGAAAGAAAAGAGAAATTTAACATTTCTTCTGGAGTTGCCTTTTTTTAACACATCCTCACTGTTACTCTCCCAGCATCCCCAACCCTGTGGTTCATAATGAAGGTGAATTTTCTTTGAACTCATTAAAAAGTTAAGGACAGACAAAGTTCAGAGACATCTGGGAAATGCCACAGTCTTATACCTATCCGTACCCACCTTGGAGAATCATAATGCAAACTTCTCTGAGAAGTAACCCAGTAGACAAACTTTACTGTTTAACTTTGTTGTTGCTCCAGAACCCTTCCCTTCCCTGGTGGCCCACACTGCACACCCTTGTCACTTAACATATTAATCATGTCAGGAAGCAGTGTCTGTGGAACACTTTGGGAAACAAGGCTCTAGTAATTTTGAGCTGGTTATCTACTATTAATCACTATTTAGGGAACTATAATCCTTACCTTCACTCTGTATGAAAACAGTGCTCCCTACAGAATGGTAAGGAACACCTAAATTTAGCTCTGAGCTTCCCCTAACTACTTTTAAATTCTAAACTAGTCAACTAATGATTATAATCCCATACAATGAGAGCCCATTTTTACGGAGAAAGACATGTGTCCAACCATTGTCATAAAGAAACTCAAACTCCGGGAAAGTCTGTGTCTATCTGTACCATCAAAAAGAGCATTAGAGATTTCAAGGTTAAGTTTTAGAAACAGATTCTGTCTCCTCGCATTTCTATGTAAATCTGTGACAACAATTTCCCATCATCCTGTTATTTCTCATCCAATGGAGTGTTATGAAAACAGACACTTGCCTTCATTAATTTAAGTTACAAGATCATTTCTATAGAATAAAATTTAAAACTACAGAGAAATTTGGTAAATGCAAACAATTCTTCCACTGGAATGGATGACAGAAAAATATATTACCTAAAGACTCAAATTTGGAAGGATTTTCCCACAGAAATGTTTTTAAAATTATTTCTGTGACTGCCTAAAAGATCAATACACTATGTAATAAAGGGGAATAAATGGCCTCATATTTAATCTCCAGGGTTTCCAATGAACAACAAGAAATGGTGCAGGGTACTTGCCCTATGGTGCCAGGAGCATAAGATATCCACAGAAAAGGGTTTGATATCTCAAGAATGAAGACGTTTACAATTGAAAGGAAGCTAGAGAATAATCAAGGGAATGTATAATACAGTGATTTTGGTGGTGGATGAAAGTTGTGCTTAATGGTATAAATAAAAGAATGTTCTTTTACAAAGTGTTAAGAATATGGTGATACATGGGAAAATTACAACTAATGTAACTTATGGATAACAGTTAACAGTAATACTGTAATATTTTTGCAGTAATGCCAAAGATGATATTATAGCAACTCTAAGGGACAACAATAAGTAGGTATAAGGGGGTACAGGATTTTTCCTTTTGGAGTAATGAAAACATTCTAAAGTTCACTAAGGTGATGACAGCACAACTCTGTGATGAAAATGAGAGCCACTAAGTGTACACTCTGAATGGATTGTACAAAGCATGGGACTGGATAACACAGAGATCCAGTGGTGGAAGATGGACTGTGGTTAACAGAACAAATATGAGAATGTTCTTGCATGAACTATAACAAATACATAATATTAATACAAAGTGTTAATAATCGGGTGGGTTGGGGGGAAAATACACCAAATGTAAGATATGGACTATAGTTAGTAGTAATATATTAATGATGCTCTTTCAGAGTTTGTAACAAATGTTTTACAAAATGCAAGGTGTTGGTGGCGGGATGAAGTGTGGGAGTCCTGTATGATGATATGCATGTTTATTTTGTAAGTTCACAACTTTTACTAAGCTCCTTTGAAATGACTAATCTAACTAAAAAAGAATAATAACATAAAGTATGACTGAATAATAACATAAAGTATGACTGAACAAGAAGAAAAGAGAGAAAGTATAAATATTAGAGTCCTGTAAAGGAGAACATTACTATAGACCTTATAGATTTTCAAGAAATAATGAGAATATTTTTTAACAATTTATGCAAATATATTTGGAATTTCAGATTTTAGAATAATACAACTTAGAAAACTGGCATAAGGAGAAACAGAAAATCTAAATGATCCCACATCTAGCAAAGAAATTTAATCCATTATTTAAAACCTCAGCCTAAAGAAAATGTTAATCCTAGAGAGCATCACTGCTAAATCTACCAAACATTTAAGGAAGAAATAATAATTTTAAACAAAACTGCTAGGGATTTGACAAAGAGGGAACACTTTCCAAGTCATTT
This sequence comes from Cabassous unicinctus, assembly GCA_029593785.1. Taxonomy (NCBI): domain Eukaryota; kingdom Metazoa; phylum Chordata; class Mammalia; order Cingulata; family Chlamyphoridae; genus Cabassous; species Cabassous unicinctus. The sequence goes on along the minus strand of JAQZBX010013534.1, from coordinate 30,902 downwards.
TAAGAGACCTCTATAATCTTATTACCAAAACTTGACAAGACATTGCAAGCATCCTTACAAGAAATTACAGGTCAGTATTTCTCATGGGCATAATGACAAAATTTCTAAGCAAAAGGATAGCAAATCAAACTCATCAATATAAAAGCAGGGAAGTGGATGTGGTTCAAGTGATTGGGCTTCCATCTACCACATGGGAAGACCCGGGTTCGCTCCCCGGGGCCTCCTGGTAAAAAGGCGTGCAGGTGAGCCAGGCTCGCGTGGCAAACCCCGCAGCAAGATGATGATGCAACAAAAGAGAGATGCAGGGGACAGTCAAGGCGAGACGCACCAGAAACCAGGAACTGAGGTGAGGCGAGTGACAGGGTGCCTCTCTCCCACATTGGAGGTCCTTAGGATAGAATCCTGGTGAAGCTTGGAGGAGAAAAATGAGAAGAGAAGGCAAGAAACAGACACAGAAGATCACCCAGCGAATGGACACAGACAGCAAGTGGGAGGGTGGGGGTGCGGTGGGGGGCAGAAAAAATATATATAAAAGCAAATTATAATACATCACAACAAAGTTAGTCTTATCCCAGGACAATTGAGTGGATGTAACATTTAAAAATCAATCAATAGAATTCACAAAAAGCCTGTGATCATTTGACAGATGCAGAAAAAGCATGTGATAAGTCTTATTATACAATCATGATAAAATGTCATAACAAACTAGGAATAGAAGGGAATTTTCTTAGTCTTCCAAAAAGTATCTACAAAAGAATCTACATCAAACAAAATACTTAATAGCAAAATACTGAAAGCTTTCCCCCTGATATCAGGAACAAAACAAGGGTGTTCACTCTCATCATTTCTAGTTAACATTGTACTAACGTCCTAGCCAGCACAGTAAAGCAAAACAAAAGAAATTAAAATTAAAAGGTTGAAAAGGAAGAAAAGCAATCATTATTCACAGATGGCATGGCTGTATTATACAGCTTACAGATATTTTATTAGAATAAAAAAGTGAACTTAATAAGGTCACTGGATCCAAATTCAATATACAAAAATACCTTGTATTTCTTTTTATTTGCAACAAAAATGAGAAAAATGAAATAATAAAAATGGTAATGCAACAGCACCAAAATATATCAAATATGTGGGAATAAACTCAACTGAAGATATAAAAGGCTTAACCCAGAAAACTTTAAAACATTATTGAGAGAAATTAAAGATTAAATAATAAGAGAGGAAAATACCATTTTCATGGATTAAAAGCCTCAATATTATATTTTGAATATGTTCATTCTCCCTAAATTGAGCTTCAATATAGTTCCACTCAATATTCCAGCAGGGTTTTTTTAATTTTATAAAAAAAGATATTTAGATTACATAAATGTTACATAAAATATATAGGGGATTCCCATATGCCCTGCTCCCCACACCACCCATATTTACCCACATTAACAGCATCCTTCATTAGTGTGGTACATTCATTGCATTTGATGAACACATTTTGGACCATTGTCACTAAGCATGGATTATAATTTACGTTGTAGTATACACTCTCTCCCACACAATTCTGTAGGTTATGGCAATATATATAAGGCCTGTATCTGTCATTGCAATGTCATTCAGGACAATTCCCAAGTCCCAAAAATGCCCCCATATTACACCTGATTTCCCTTTCCCTGACCTCAGAATCTCCAGTGGCCACTGCCTCCACATCAATGATATAAATTCTTCCATTGCTAGAATCACAAGTTTATAGTAGAATACCAATATATCTGCTGTAGTCTATCATTCACTCCCCAATCCTGAGGATTCTGGGATGGTAATGTCCACTCCACCTTTAATTAAGAGGGGGCTTCAGTCCCATATGGCCAATGGATGGGACTTTCTTGCTTGCAGTTGTAGACCCTCTCGGTTCCTTGGTATGGTGGTTGTTCATCATCACTGCCTTGTTAGTTGTCCTGGGTGAGTCCAATGAACTGGAGAGTAGGTGTTGCAACTCCATGGAGGCTAAGGGCCCAGCTGGCACATGGACAGCCCAAAGATTCAAGTCTCTTGGATGTACACCTACCAACCCCAGCACCAACTTAGGTTCAAATAGAAGGGACAAAGGAGGCATGTATAGGGAAACCATAACTGAGTCTAATTCTGTCACACTGGGGAGCACAAACCCCAAAGTAGGGCCCACTGGCAAGGTACCAAACTCATGAGCTATCTGCCCTGACCATAGTGCCTGGGTGTCTCCAGAGACCACAAGAGCCCAGCTATTTGAGGTTATATTTACTTTGGCAGTCAATGAGTTCCTGCTGAGACATGCATAAGTGTAACCTCTGAAATGACCTCCCGACTCACTTAGAAGTCCCTTAGCCATATAAACTCACTTGTCTTTACCTTTTCCCCCTTTTGGTCAAGGTCTATTTCCAGTTGCATCGCTAGTTGGTGCTTGGTAGTAATCCCTTGGTGCCAGGGAGGCTCATCCCCAGGAGTCATGTCCCACATTGGAGGGAAGGTAATGCGTTTATATGCTGAGTTTGGCTTAGAGTGGGGCCACATTTGGGCAACAAGGAGGCTCTCAGGAGGTAATGCTTAGGCACCTTATAATACTAGGCTAAGTTTCAATTTTAAGAGTAAAGGTTCATATGCACGCTCATCAATATCAAGGGCCCATTAATGGACCATCCTCCTTCACTAGCCATTGCCTCTGTACTTGGGGGATTCTTGTTGTTCAATCAGAGAATGTGGCAGAGCTCCCCAGGATGGAGATTCAATATTCTTTTGGTTATTGTGGGAATCTCCACCCACTGTGACAATGCCCCATGAACATTTGAACACATTTATATGCCTTATAGGTATGCCCCAAGTGAACTTCCTCCCATGTATCCCCCATCACTGACACCCCACACAAATGGTCCTCCCCTGCCACAGTTGAAACCCTTCTGTCATCCAAAACTTCTTCAAAAATGAAGCAAATAAAATAGCCACACACAATTATTAAGAAAATGAAATAATAATGGTAGTTTTAAAAATAGGAAATGAAATCCAAAAATATTTAAAAATTTAAAAATTTGGAGGATAATAAAAAATAATGAAAAATTATTTAAAAATTTTTTTGAATGTCCTGTATGTACAGTGACATTTTCTTCCATTGATGTCTTACTCTTTTCATTTTGTTTTCAAAGAAGTTTTAGGTCACAGCAAAGTCATGCACAGAATATAGGGGACTCCCATATATCCAACATCCTCCCCCTTTTCCCCCTTCCCCTATTAATAACATTTTATATATGGATGATAAATTTGTTACAACTGATGTACAAATATTGAAACATATCTACCAACCATGGTCATGGTTTACATTATAGTTTACATTTTGGACCATACACTTTTATAAATTTTGGTGAAACTTAACATGGCCTGTATCCATCATTGCAAGATCATGTAGAACACTTTCATCACCCTCAAAATGCCACCTGTTCCATCTATTCTATTCCTCCCTCCCCCTCCCCTCAGGATCACGGCAACCACCAGTCTTCACTCTTTGCAGGACCAGATTTATAGTTACTTGCAACAACATTGAGGACTTGACACACTGGTCTGTCCTCCCCTATTGGGCACCACCCATGATCTCAAGAGACTCCCACCCCTCTATTTAAGAACATAGCGGGTCTCCCCAGGATGGGAGTCCAGCACCTTCCCGCTCATTATGTGGGTCTCCATGCACTGATATAACACAATATGTCAAGATGAACACTCACACACTCCCTAGAAGCCTGCCCCAGGTGCGCCCTGTCCCAAATGCCCCCCACATCCAACGCCCTAAACCACTAACCCTACCTTGCCCTAATGCCAAAGGAGCATTCCCAACATTGTAGTTTCAACCACGTACCCATCAATCACCAGTGTTCACCTGCTCCCTCCCCAAGCCCTCCCCCCAGTTCCATGGACAGCCCAAACCCCGCTCCACACCCTACCCTCCTGACATACCTGCACTGCCTAATCCAATAGTATTGCTGCATCACTGTCATGTCCCTCCACTGCATAACTACACACTTCCACCTTATCATGGATTTTGCCCACATGGGCATTGGCTCACAACCTTCTCCCTTTCTATTTCCTGGTAACCTATCTTCCAGACTCTAGCTCTATGAGTCTGCTTAGTTTGCTGAGTTCATATCAGTGAGGTCATGTAATATTTGTCCTTCAGTGCCTGGCTTGCTTCACTCAACATAAGGTCCTCAAGATTTATCCATGTTATCCCATGTGTTAATACTGCATTCCTTCTTACAGCTGAGTAATATTCCATTGTATGTATATACCACAATTTGTTTATCCATTCATCTGTTGAAGGGCATTTGGGTTGATTCCAGCTTTTGGCGATAGTGAATAATGCCGCTATGAACATTGGTGTGCATATATCTGTTCGTGTCTTTGCTTTCAATTCTTCTGAGTATGTACCCAGCAGTGGGATTGCTGGGTCATATGGAAGTTCTATAGTTAGCTTCCTGAGGAACCGCCATACTGTCCGCACAATGGTTGCACCATTCTACATCCCCACCAGCAGTGGATGAGAGTTCCCATTCCTCCACATCCTCTCCAACACTTGTAGTCTTCTGTGTTTTTTTTTAATAGCTGCCAGTCTAATGGGTGTAAGATGATATCTCACTGTAGTTTTGATTTGCATTTCCCTAATATCTAGTGATGTTGAGCATCTTTTCATGTGCTTTTTAGCCATTTGTATTTCGTCTTTGGAGAAGTGTCTATTCAAATCACTTGCTCATTTTTTAAATGTGTTGTCTTTTTATTTTCGAGGTGTAGGATTTCTTTATATATGCAGGATATTAGGCCCCTATCAGATATATGGTTTTCTCCCTTTGAGTAGGCTATCTTTTCACTTTCTTTGACAAACTCCTTTGAAGTGCAAAAGTTTTTAAATTTGAGGAGGTCTCATTTATCTATTTTTTATTTTGCTGTTCATGCTTTGGGTGTGAAGTTCATGAAACCATTTCCTATTACAAGATTCTGTAGATGCTTCCCTACATTACCTTCCAAGGTCTTTATGGTCTTGGCTCTTATATTTAGTTCTTTGATCCATTTTGAGTTAATTTTTGTATAAGGTGTGAGATGGTGTTCTTTCTCATTCTTTTGGATATGGATAGCCAGTTCTTCAAGCACCATCTGTTGAAGAAGCCATTCCAGCAGGTTTTTAATGGAAAATGACAAAAGTGATTCTAATGTAAAAGGCCAAGACAATCTTGAAGAAGAATAGAGCTGATTTATGACAAAATGTCACTTCAGAGCAGTGGGAAAAGGCTTATCTTTTCAATAAACAGTGTTGTGTCTGTTGAATATCAATATGAAAAAAAAAACTGAATCATTAACCCCTATCTCAGATCATGCATAAAAATATATTCAAGATGGATAACAGTTCTAAATGGTAAAACAATAAAGCTTATAAACCCCTTAAACTGGACATGAAATGCACTAACTCCAAAGGAAAACAATAAAAATTTGGATTATATTAAAATTAAGAACTTTTGTTCATTGGTAGACACCACTAAGAGGGTAAAAAGGCACTCTAGAATAGATATACTAGAAGTAGAGAAGACATTTGCTTATATAAAAGATTTGTAAGCAAATTATATATATACTTAAATATACAAATCAATAAGAAAAAAAAAAAAGATGGACAGAATATTTAGACATGCCCTTTACAAAGCAGGGTATCTACACAACCAGGCTTCTCCAGAGAAACAGAAGCAACAGGATATGTGTATATGTCTAATAATATTATATTATATTATATTATATTATATTATATTATATTATATTATAAATTTATTAATTATAAGGAATTGGTACACATGATTGTGGGGCCTGGCAACTCTGAATTCTAGGAGGAGAGATGTTGAAGCTTTTATTCTGAGTCTAAGGGGAAGCCAGGCAGGAGTGGAGGGCATAGTTTCAAGACAAAATTTCTTCTGATTTTTGAAACCCTCAGTTCTGACTTTTAACACTTCCAACTGATTGTATGAGGGCCCCCTACATTGCTGACAGTGATTGCCTTTTCTTAAGGTCAACTGATTGTAGATGTTAATTCCATCTACGAAACACCTCCACAGTAACAACTAAGCCAGTGCTTGGCCAAACAACTGGACAACCATAACCAAGCCAAATGGACATATAAAATTAATCACAGTCAATAAGCATATGAATAGGCCCTCAACTCACTAATCATCAGGGAAAACCAAAATGAAGCCATAAAAAGAGATCACAACACACCATCAGAGTAGCTAATTTTTTTTTTTTTAATTGACATTGTGGAGCAAATGAAACTTTCATATACTGTCGGTGGAGTGTAAATTCATGTAATCGCTGAGGAAAACTGCATTATCTTCTAAAGTTGTATGTATACATATGCTCTTACCCAGCAATTCTACTTGTAAGATATATGTACTTATGTGCACCAAAAGACATGTACAATAAAGTTTTTAGCCGCACTATTAATTATAGCCAAAACCTAGGGGCAAAATGCTTATCTACAGTAAAACAGATAAATTGTGAATTGTGGTATATTCATACATTAGACACATAGACTGCATTGAAAATGAATGAACTACAGTCATGTGTAATAAGATAGTGATGGAGAAAAAATTAATTCATTGCAGCTACATTGAAGTCAACCTACTTAACAAACTGGATATATACCTAGGGACACGCCTGCATTCATAGATAGGGAAACTAAGACCTAGAGAAGTATAGGGCCTTCACACAGCTGGAATTTCTAACTCCCTGTACTAGTGTTGTCAGTTCACTCTGCTGTCTCCTTTACAAATGGAGAGATATGATCCTATCAGGTTTCAATTTCTAACAGACATTGGCTACCAATCCGAGTATGTTGGTCAAGACTGGTGCAAACGACAGAGACCCAACTGAAACTCAAGTCTCATGTAACTGAAAAGTTCAGGGGAAGAGCAAAGTAAATTCAGATGCACTTGACCCAAGGGTCCAAACAATATCCCAATAGGGAGGCCTGGCCTGGAATCACAGGATAACTGGGAGAGTGAGAGAAAACGCATGTGAGCCCAGGAAAGGTTTGGTGTTGAAAACAATGATTTTGCCAAAAGGAATTGGGAGAATCAAAATCCTGGCAGGGATTTTACAGCAGATTAAGTTAAAGAATTTTCACTTTTAAGTGAAATACGGGCTCATCAGAGGCCTGTTTTACTGGAATTTTAAAACACGCTAAGGGTGGGAGTGGGGATTGGGCTTTAATTTAACTCAAAACACATTCGTTGAGCTCCTACTAAGCCCAAGATGTATGCTGGTGGTTAGGTACTGAAGGGTATCAGTCTTGACCAACATACTCATGAGTCACATCACTCTCATGACATGAGGCTGAGTGAGAGAAGGACCACTACAGAGGTACAAACGATGGCTAATGCTTGTGTTTGGTGCTTACCCATATGCCAGGCATGAGTCTAAGCAGTTTGTGTCTACTAATTCCTTCCATGCTCACCACAACCCTCTCATGCTATATGACCCTCATTTTTTCAACTGAGACCAGAGAGGTTAAGCAACCTGCCCAAGAAACTCAGCCAGGATTTGAACATGTGTAGTCTGTGTCCAGAGCCCACAGGCTTAACCACTAACAGTCAATAACACTTGTGTGATATTGCTTCTGGTGGCAGGGGTGGGGTGATGAGGATAGTTCTAATGACAGAGGCTATTGTTGGAGGGGTGCTTTGAGGCACCAGTAGGTAATACAGGCCCTTGAAAACTGTGGTGGAGAGAGGGAGAACTTCCCTTTCTGTGACTGGATCCTAAGTAGCAACATGGCCTTCAGGGATAGAGTCTTCCTCAGAGAAAACCAAGAAATGAATGATCAATTACCAAAGTCCCTCTTCTTTCCAAGATCATGAGCCTGTGAAAACTAAAGCAGGAAATCAATTAAGCAACAAAGGATCCTGCAGCCTCTCTGCTGAGACAAAAAAACTGAGGGGGATAACAGGAGCACTGTGGACTCAGGACTGGTGAAAGCTATGCAGAGATGAATTTGAAGAACCAGTCACCATGGTGGCCAATCTAACTTTGACTTCAAGTAACAGCGTTAATATCACAAGCTCATCAGCTTCTGTTACATCTCACCATTTTAAAAATGTTAATCTTTCCAGGTTACGTTGGAAAAATTTGAATCTTAGAGGAATCTCGTGGCCATGTGATGTAAGCAACTGCATTGTCACGTGATTTCAAAAGCACATGTCCAATTTTGTGACCACCTCCCTCGATTCGGGCATCCTGAAGGTAAGTGACAAGAGAAGAAGAAACTGGAAACCTGAGGATGCGACTTCCTTAGGCACCGGATGGTCTAAGACCATCATCTCTGGTTTGAGGAAGGGAAGGGAACTGTTAGTTCTGTTTTCCTGCTGGGTTGAGGGCCCAGTGCCACCACAGGGTCGACATTAGCTCCAGTTCTTTATTTAGCAAAACGAAAACTTCACGAACATTCTGGCACTCGGAGGCTCGAGCTGGCTCCTAGGAACTGAGACCTCTGCTATTTAGAGACTCTACCAAACAGAAAAAAAATGTGTATTACCAAATAACTATTTAGAGAAAATATTGAAAAAAGATCTAGAGAGAACTGTTTGTTTTAATATGGTCTGTTTACAATGCATTATTACTGGACTACAGGGTGTGCGCTCAGGGAACAAAAATGCATTTGCATTTTTTCGGGGTCAACATAGCCATGTTCAGACAGCACACAGCAATCTCTCTTGCAGTTATTTTTCTTCCCTCTCTTTTTTCCTGGCATTTGATAGATTCTACAAGTTCATCTAATTTGACCTTTGGCTAAACTGCCATCATTGCTATGAAAATACATTCTCCCTCAAACGAGGAGTCGGTTTCTCTAAGCCAACGGTTCTCAAACTGTAAGGTGCACCAGAACCACCTGACTTGTTAAGGCACAGATCAAATGCCATTCCTAGATTTTCTGAGTTAATATGTCTGAGAAGGGGCTCAAGAATTAACATTTCTGAAGATCCCAGATGCTGCTGATGCTGCTGGCCTAAGGACCACACTTTCAGACCTTCTGCCCTAGGCATGTAATCATGGATATTCTGAGATAATTCAAAATGAAGGCAGTGAGATGGGTACCTGAGGGTCCTTGGATGAGGGTGGACACTGATTGGTCTAAACTAATCAGTATAACCCGCCTCCTGGCCACTGTGATTGGTGTGAAAATGCCATGTAACCCTACTCAGACCAATGGGAGCCAGGCTCTGGACTTTTGCTTCATTCCCAGACATGAAACTCAAAGAATGTGATACCAAGAGCTGAGGCAGCCATCTTGTGCCATGGAAGGACAACCTAGGATAAACCAATACAACATGGAAAACAGAACCAAGTTAGAGACTATGCGAATCAGGTTCTACTGACAACAGCTGTGCCTCTGCATCAAAGTAACCTTTGAACTTACCAGTATGTGAGCCAAAGAATTCTCCTTTTCATTAAGGTAGTTTGCATTTGGGTTTTCTGTCAGTTGCAAGAAAAAGAGTTCTGAATCACTCACCTGTTTTCTGCCCTTTTATAGCAGAGCCCTTCTGTGTCTCAAATTCTTCTGTCACTCCATGTTGCCAAGGGAGGACCTGGATACAATTACCAAAAATGCTCCCAAGCCTACCATCTATTTATTTTGTTTCTTTTCTTAGTAATTAACCCAATTCAGTAACTTCCACCACATTTGCTCATACTACTTGTGGTAGGTTGAATTATACACCCCAGAAAAATTGATATACTTTATCTTAATTCATTCCTGTGGGTATGAACCCAGTGTAAATATGATCTTTTGCAGATGTTATTTTAAATTAAGGTGTGGCCAACTGAATCAGATTGGGTTTTAATCTGGATTACTGGAATCCTTTATAAGCAGAATGCAATTCAGACATAGGTAGAGAAAGCAGTGGGGGAGAGCCAGAAGCTGGAAGTAAACAGAATCCAGTAGAGAAAGAAGATGCTGCCATGTGCATTGCAATGAGACAGAAAAGCTAAGGATCCAAGGATCACCAATATCCATCCCCAGAACAGCACAGTCTTCAGAGAGAAAGCCATCAATTTTGGACTTCTAGCTTCAAAACCATGAGCCAATAAATTCCCATTATTTAAGCCAACCCATTGTATGGTATTTGTTTTAGCAGATGGGAAACTAAGACACTGCACAACCCAGAACTTTATCTTTCTCGCTACAGGATCATGCAGGCTTATATACTAATCTGCTTACCATCCTGGATTACTCACACTCTAAACCACACAGCCATGCAAATACAGATCAAAAACAGGAACACTGAATACCTACTAATTCATGTAAGTTGAAGGGTTATGACTACTATACTTCTTATTCTTGATTTAATCTATTTGATTGAAAGCACTACTCTATTAGTATTTCTGAGGTTCTTATAATGTCAGGGTTTTGTGATTGACTGAGGGACTCTTTTTGCCAAAGCCTATTGTTAGGAACATCCTGGCACATTTTGGAGTTGGGATGAGTCTCCTGACAATTCTGTCACATGAGTAGTTAATTGTCCATGAATGGGTAAGATACTAAGCAAAGCAGCATATATCCTGGAGAAACTTAATACAAATATGGAATAAAATTTATTTTAATTTAGCCGTGTCCTTTCAGCATGTCCTTGGTAACCAGAAAATACATGAATATAAAGAATACAGTGATATAAACAATAAATGCAGTCCTTAAGTTATTAAAAAATGCAATCTAATAAGAAAGACAAGACCAAAATACCCTAACTAAAAAGTATGGAAAATGTGAATAAAGGCACTATGATTTTCTTAAATCAAATGTCAGAGCACATATGACCAAAGCAACACAGTCTTTAAATATTCTACAGAGGCTGCCACTGTTTACTTTGCAACTTTCTTTAAACAGTCTTCAGAACAGCAGACACAGTTGGTGGCCTACCCTATTCCCATTTCATCCTTGTCATCAGAATCCCCATTTTGTTTGGGAAAGCAATGGGCTCCAATCCAGGCTATGGATCATGAACAGTCTAAGCCAATCGTGACAAGCCAATTCCTTGATTTCCCCATATCCTTTGCAGCCGGGATGGGAGCGTGGCCCAGATCTGACCAATGGCAATTGCATAGATTTTTTTAAAGCTTTATTATTCAGTGTAAATGAGAGTGGAGTAAAATAGGTATTCTAATATGTGGCCATTAGTTTCTAAATTGGTATAAAGCTTTTAGAAGGGCAATTGAGCAAAATATATCCAAAGGTAAAATGCCTCAACAAAGTCATTTTACACACACACATACACACAATCAAAGATGGTAAAAAAAAAGGGGGGGAGGGAGAGGATTTCTGTAAGTGTAAGGAAATCACAGCTGCTTTATAATAGCAAAAAAAAATTTAGAAAGTACCCAAAGGTCCAATAATATTACATTAGTTATATAAAGATGATGCATTTGCAAACCAGAATAAAAGAGTCGTGGTTTTAAAAAATAATTAAAGACATGAAAATGGGGATGATATAAGAAAAGAGAAAGTTATAAAATGGTAAAGTACTAAATGTATATACACATAATACTTAAGAAGCGAGAGTGGGTCAACATCTAGTTTTAAGATAGCAAAGTAGGGAAGCGGGTGTGGCTCAATCAATAGAGCTCCCGTTTACCATATGGGAGGCCCCCTGGTTCGCATCCCGGGGCCTCCTTGTGAGGGCAGACAGGCCCGTGCGGCGCGGTGGGCTGATGCAGCAAGACCTCACAGCAGGAAGCGGGTGTGGCTCAATCGATAGAGCCTCCGTTTACCATGTGGGAGGCCCCGGGTTCACTTCCTGGGGCCTCCTTATGAGGGCAGGGTGGCGCGCCGCACGGTGGGCTGATGCAGCATGACCTCACAGCAAGGGGGAGATAAGCAGACACAGAAGAAACACACAGCGAATGGACACAGCGGCCACAAGCAGCACGGGGGGGATAAATAAATAAATAAATAAATCTTTAAAAAAATAAAAAAGATAGCAAAGTAAAGATCTCTGTCCCTTCTCTTCTTAGAATTACTATAAACAAATATAATAGCAAAAAAAAATTGTAAATTACAGCTTCAACAAAATTAAGAGACACTATCGGGTCGGTAGACTGCTGTCTGTGTTGTCACATTTCTGCACATCTTGTGAGTAGAAGATGGACTACCTGTGTTTGGGGGGTATACAGCAAACAGCCTTGGAAGCTAGTTGTAATGCCTCACTCTGAAGCACAGGGCAGGCTTTCCTATTGCCCATTAATAAAATATCTGAGTTCCCTGATCTCAGGGTATCTCAGTAGTGATGCAAGTCCTTGCATGTATGGGATCCAGCTCAGACCCTCCATATCACCTCTCTGGGATTCAAGGGGCCAGGGGAATTGACACAAACGTGATGATCATACTGCATGCCTGAAACCAGAGACCACTTCTAACCAAGAGGATATGGCAAAGGTGATGGGAGGTCACAGCCATATTTAGGTTTGACTAGGTTACATTACAAAACAAAAGTCAAGGGATGCCAGTATCACACTTAATGGGAAAATACTAGTAAAACTCCCATTAAAGTAAGGAACGAAATAAGGATGCCCACTATTGCTGTCATTATTTAATTTAACCTAGAGCTACTAACTAGATTAGGTAAGAGAAAGAAAAGAACAGCATACAACTTGCAAAGAAGGAAGTAACAATCATTAATTGCAAATCATATAACTGCATACCTGAAAAATGAAGAAGAATCAACTTTAAAGCTTATTGTACTGACAATAAGAAAATTCTCTAAATCAATTAGGTAAAGATTGAATCTAAAAATAGTCTTTTTATATGTAAATCACAAGAAGTTAGACAATATAATGGGAAAAATTATTTCATTTACAATAACAAAAAAGGATGAAATACCTTGAAGTAAATATAATAAGAAATACGCAAGATTGTCTGAAGTAAACATAATTTTAAAAAATACGCAAGTCACATGTCACATATCAGAGAAAAAAGGATAATTCTCTCTCTATAAGCACCACATACAGGTCACAGAAAAGAAAATACAAATGCTGTTTTTTAATATAATAAACTTTATTATTAAAGAGGTTTCAGATTACAGAAAAGTTACATCAAAAGTATAAAGGATTCCCGTATACCCTGCCCCCTCCCCCTCCCACATCTTCCCCTATTAATAACCTCTTACAATTGTGTGATACACTTGTTACAATTAATGAATAAATATTGAAGCGTTGCTACTAACCTAGGTCTATAGTTTACACTGTGGTTTACACTTAATTCCAACACCCTAAAAATGCCCCATGTTCCACCTATTATTCCCTCCCCTTCCCCTCAGAACCTCTGGTAACAACTCTCTTTATAACCATGCTACATGCTCTTCCATTACCACAATATTAATAAGTTTACTTTGTCCATGGTTACATTCCCCCTTGTGTTCATTCCTCAACCTTGAGGATTTTGGGATGGTGATACCCACTCTGCCTCAGATTGAGAGGGGGCTTAGATCTTATGGGGCAGATGAAAGGAACTGTTTTGCTTGCAGTTGTAGACACTCTCTGTTTTGGGGGGATGGGGGTTGTCCATCATGATCATTTTGTTGGTTATCCTGGGCAAGTCCAATGATCTGGAGAGTAGGTGTTGGCTGCAACTCTTCTGAGATTCAGGGCTCAACCGGGACCTGAAGAGATGGAAGATTTAAGTCTCTGAGACATATATTTAACTGGTATAGTTAATTATAGGCTCAAATAAGAGGAGTAGAAGAATCGTGTAGGGAATTTATAAATGAGTCTAACTCTGTTACAGCGAGGAAATAGGTTGTCATATATTCCAAGACCCACCGACAGGGTGCTGATTTCAAGGGTTGTGTGCCTTGCTTATAATGTCTGGATGGCTCTGGAGCCCTCAGGAACCCCATTTGAGGCTTTGTTCACAGTGGCACTAAGTGAGATCTGTCTGAGACATGCATAAGTAACCTCTGGAATGATCTCCCAACATATTTTGAAATTTCTCAGCCGTAAAAACTCTTGTTTATAAGAATAAGGTTCATAGTTACATGCATAATATTGAGGTTTTGACATATTGGTCTGTTTTCTTTTATTAGGCACTGCCTATGAACTTGAGAGATTCTTGCCCCTCTATTTGAGAACATAGTGAGATGCCCCAGGATGGAAGTTTAATAGTTTGTTGTTTATTGTGTGGATCTCCAACCACTGACATAACACTCTGTATCAAGATGAACATATTCATATTCCACAGAAGCTTGCCTCAGGTGCACCCTTTCCCACACACACACCCCGCCACCGACACCCTGCACCAGTGATCCTCCCCTGCCATATTTGCAAAAGAACATTCCCACAATTGTATTTTCAACCACAGACTTCTGCCTCCCCAGAGTTCACCTGTTCCTTCCTCCAGCCCTCCCCCCAGTTCCATGGATAGTCCAACCCACCCCCCTCATGCTGCTTACCCTCACACTCGAGCACCGTCGATCCCACTCACATCCCTGCACCACTATCACCCCCATCTACTGCCAAACCACCCCTTTCCACCTTATCATGGGTTCTGTCAAGATTGAGCATTGGCTCACCACTCTTTACTCCCTTTCTGTCTCCTGGTAACCTATCTTCCAGACTCTATCTCTGTGAGTCTGCTCAACATGCTTAGGTCATATCAGTAAGGTCATGCAATATTTGTCCTTTAGTGTCTGACTTACTTCACTCAACATAAGGTCTTCAAGATTCAGTCATCTTTTTGTGTGTGTCAAAACTTCATTTCTTCTTACAGCTGAGTAATATTCCATTTTATTTATATACCACATTTTGCTTATCCATTCTTCTGTTGATGGACACTTGGGTTGCTTCCAACTTTTGGCTGCTGTGAACATTGGTGTGCATATATCTATTCATGTCTCTGCTTTCAATTCTTCTGGGTATATACTTAGTAGTGGGACTGCTGGATCATATGGCAATTCCATAGTTAGCTTCCTGAGGAACCACCAAACCATCCTCCACAATGGCTGCACCATTCTACATTCCCACCAGCAGTAGAATGAGTGTTCCCATCCCTCCACATACTCTCCAACACTTGTAGTTTTCTGGTTTTGTTGTGTTTTTTTTTTTTTTAATAGCAGCCAGTCTAACACAGGTAAGATGACATCTCATTGTAGTTTTGATTTGCATTTCCCTAATAGCTAGTGATGATGAATATCTTTTCATGTGCTTTTTAGCCATTTGTATTTCCTCCTTGAAAAACTATCCATTCAAATCTCTTGCTCATTTTCATAATGAGTTATCTTTTTCTTTTCAAGATGTAGGATTTCTTTATATATGCTGGATATTAGATCCTTATCAGAGAAGTGGTTCCCAAATATTTTCTCCCATTGAGTAGGCTGCCTTTTCACTTTCTTGGCAAACTCCTTTGAAGCACGAAAGTTTTTAATTTTGAGGAGGTCCCATCTATCTATTTTTTCTTTCATTGCTCATGCTTTGGGTGTAAAGTTTATGAAACCATTTCTTTCCAGAAGATCTCATAGATGCTTCCCTGCACTATCTTCTAGGAGCTTTATGATGTTGGCTCTCATATGTAGGTCTTTGATCCATCTTGAGTTAATTTCTGTATAAGGAGCAAGATGATGATCCTCTCTCATTCTTTTGGATATGGATATCCAGTTCTCCCAGCACCAGTTCCTGAAGAGGCTATTCTGTCCCAGTTGAGTGGTTTTGGTGGCCTTGTCGAATATCATTTGGCTATATATGCACAGGTCTATATCAGAACTCTCAATTTGGTTCCATTGGTCAGTATGTCTATCCTTGTGCCAATACCATGCAGTTTTGATCACTGTTGCTTTGTAGTATGCTTTAAAGTCAGGTAGTGTGATTCCTCCAATTTTTATTTTCTTTTTCAATATGCTTTTGGCTATTAGGGGTCCCTTGCTCTTCCAAATAAATTTCCTAATTTGTTTCCTAGTTCAGTAAAAAATTCTGTTGTAATTTACATGGGGTTTCTGTTAAATCTGTAAATTGATTTGGGTAGGATAGGCATCCTAATGATATTTAATCTTCCAACCCATGAACATGAACTATTCTTCCATTTATTTAGGTCTTCTTTGATTTCCTTTAACGATGCTGTATAGTTTTCTGTTTACAAGTCTTACATCCTTAGTTAAGTTTATTCCTAGATACTTGATTCTTTTAGTTGCTATTGTAAATGGATTTTTTTTCCTGATTTCCTCCTTAGATTGTTCATTATTAGTGTACAGAAATGTTACTGATTTTTGCATGTTGATTTTATATCCTGTCACTTTACTGAACTTGTTTATCTGCTCTAGAAGCTTTGTTGTAGATTTTTCAGGGCTTTCTATGTATAGGATCATGTCATCTGCAAATAGTGATAGTTTTACTTCTTCCTTTCCAATTTGGTTGCCTTTTATCTCTTTTTCATGCCTAAGTGCTCATGCAAGTATTTCTAATACAGTGTTAAATAAGAGCAGTAACAGAGGACATCTTTGACTTGCTCCAGATCTTAGAAGCAAAGCTTTTAGCATCTCACCATTGAATATGATGTCACCTGTGGGTTTTTCATATATAATATTATCATGTTGAGGAAGTTTCCTTCTAGTCCAATCTTTTGAAGTGTTTTTTATCAAGAAAGGATGCTGTATCTTGTCAAATGCTTTTTCTGCATCAATAAAGATGATCATGTGATTTTTTTTCTTTCAGTTTCTTAATGTGGTGTATTACATTGATTTTCTTATGTTGAACCATCCTTGCAAACTGGGATAAAACTCTCTTCATCATGATGTATAATTTATTTGATGTGTGGTTGAATATGATTTGCAAGCATTTTGTTGAGGATTTTAGCATCTAGGTTCATTAAAGAGATCGGTCTGTAGTTTTCTTTTCTTGTGGCTTTGGTATTAGGGTGATGTTGGCATCATAGAATGAGTTAGGTGATGATTCCTCTACTTGTATTTTTTGGAAGAGTTTATGCAAAATTAGTGTTAGTTCTTTCCAGAATGATTAGTGTTAGTTCTTTCCAGAATGATCTGGTCCTGGGCTTTTCTTGGTTCGGATGTTTTGGAGGACTAATTCAATCTCACAACTTGTGATTAGTCTGTTTCTTCTTTCATCAATGTAGATTGCTTGTGTGTTTCTAGAAATTTGTCCCTTTCATCTAAGTTATCCATCTTGTTGGCATACAAATTTTCAAAGTATCCTCTTATGATACTCTTTATTTCTGTGGGATCTGTAGTGATATCCCCTCCCCCATTTTTTATTTTATGTATTTGCATATTCTTTTTTTCTTTGTTAGTCTAGCTAAGGGTTTGTCAAATTTTATTAATTTTCTCAAACAACCAGTTTTGGTTTTGTTAAAATTTTCTAGTGTTTTTTTATTCTCAATTTCATTTAGTTCTGCTCTAATTTTTGTTATTTCTTTCTTTCTGCTTGCTTTAGGATTAATTTGTTCTTTTTCTAGTTCCTCCATGTGTGCAGTTAGGTCTTCGATTTTAGCTTTTTCTTCTTTTTTAATATAGGCATTTATGGCTATAAATTTCCCTCTCAGCACTGTTTTAGCTGCATCCCATAAGTTTTGATATGCTATATTCTTATTTTCATTCATTTCAAGTAGTTACTGATTTTGTTTGCAATTTCCTTCTTGACCCACTGCTTGCTAGAGTGTGTTGTTTAACTCCCATATATTATTGCCTATTCTGCTTCTCTGCCACTTATTAATTTCCAACTTCATTCCATTGTGTAATTTCAATCTTCCTAAATTCGTTGAGACCTTTTCTGTGACCTAGCATGTGGTCTGTCCTGGAGAATGATACATGTGCACTTGAGAAGAATGCATATTCTGCTGTATTTGGGTGTCATGTTCTGTATATTTCTATTATGTCTAGTTCCTCTAGTGTATTTTTCAAGGTCTCTGTTTCTTTATTAATCCTCTGTCAAACCATTCTGTCTAATGATGATAATGGTGTAGTAAAGCCATTCATTATAATTGTAGAGGCGTCTATTTCTCCCCTTAGTTTTGCCATTGTTTGTCTTGTGTATTTTGAGGCACCCTGGTTAGGTTCATAAAAATTTATGATTGTTCTTTCTTCTTGCTAGATTATCCTTTTTATTAATATATAGTGCCCTTCTTTGTCTCTAACAATGGTTTTGCATATAAGTCTATTTTGTCTGATATTAGTATAGTTACTCCTGCCCTTTTTCAGTTATTATTTGAGTGTAAAATCGCTTTCCAACCTTTCACTTGCAACCTCCTTGCATTCCTGGGTCTAAGATGAGTTTCTTGTAGACAGCATATAGATGGGTTGTATTTCCTTATCCATTCTGACCATCTGTGTCTTTTGATTGGAAAGTTAATCCATTAACATTCAATGTTATTACTGTCAAGGCAGTACTTAGTCATTTTTTCTTTAGGCTTATATACATCATATTTTGTTTTTATTTCTCTTTTTATCCTTTTAGTTACTCTTACTGATAACCTTCCTTTCTACACTCTCCTCCAGTCCTTGCTCCTGTTTTTTCCTTTCAACCTGCAGAACTTCCTTTAGTATTTCCTGATGAGTCAGACTCTTGTTGACAGACTCTCTCAATTTCTGTTTATCTGTGAATATTTTGAACTCTCCCTCATTTTTGAATGCCAGATTTGCTGGATACAGAATTCTTAGCTGGCAGGTTTTTTTTTTTCCTTTTAGCACCTTAACTATGTCATGCTTTCTCACCTCCATGGTTTCAGATGAGAAATCAGCACTTAATCTTATTGAGCTTCCCTTATATATGATGTATCCCTTTTCTCTTGCTTCTTTCAGAATTCTCTCTGTCATGAATGTTTGAAAATCTGATAAGTATGTGTCTTGGGGTATTCCTAACAGGCATACCCCAAGACACATTGTTTAACCCAACCCATTTTACAGTATTTGCTTTCTGAACATGTACATCCATGTCCCTCATAAGAGTTGGGAAATTTTTGGCCAGTATTTCCTCCAACACTCCTTCTGCCCTCTTTCCTGTCTCTTTTACCTCTGCGATTCCTATAATGCATATGTAAGTGCATTTCATGCTGTCATCCAGTTCCCTGAGTCCCTGCTGATTTTTTTCTATTTTTTTATCTATCTGTTCTATTATCTGTGTGGTTTCATATGTTCTATCTTCAATGTCACAAGTTCTTTCCTCTGCCTGTTCAAATCTGCTATGTGCTTCCAACATATATTTAATTTCTTGCATTGTGCTTTTCATCACCATCAGATTGGTTATCTTTTTATGTATGTTTACAATTTCTTCTTTATATTAACCCAGTGTCTTCTTAATATCCTTTATCTCTTCCTTCACTTCATTAAGTTGATTCATGATATTTGTTTGGACATCCTTGATTAGTATTTCCACATTCTTCATCTCTTCTTGCTTTTTAGTTTGTTCATTAGACTGCACCAGGTCTTCATGTTTCTTAGTGTGGCTTTTGATTTTTTGCTGGTGTCTAGGCATCTGTTTATCTTGATGGGCTTATTCAGTTGGTTAGCTTCTCTTTCTGCTCTAGGGTTTTATTTAATTTTTTGTGTGTTAAGGGTGCTCTTTGACACTTGTTTTTACTTATTCTTCCCACAGTTTCTGGAGGAGGAGTGCAGCCTGCTGTTCCATACTCCACCATCTTGGATCCAAGAATCTACAAATGCTCTTAAACATGTAACCTCAAGGAATAAAAATGCAAAAATATAAAACCAACTTACCATTTTTCACCTATCAGATAGGGAAAAATACACTTTAGCATGTTGATATTGGTGGGTGTGGCTGTTAACACAGGTATTGGCACAGGTGTGGGGGAACAGGTATACTCCAACGTTGGTGGTGATAAGATAAATTAGTAAAACTTCCTTGGAAGGCAACATGACAATAGCAACAAAATTACAGCTAAACATATTCTTTGTCCCAGTAATTTCACTTGCTCATGTATGAAATGATGCAGTCAATCAACATTCCATAGAATAAATATTTATCAAGGGCCCCAATATGTATCGGGCACTGTGATGGTTGGAACTGTATGTACCCCCAGAAAAAAACATGTTCTTAAAGTTAATACATTCCTGTGGGTGTGAACTCATTGTAAGGAGGAACTTGTGATGAGGCTACTTCAGTTAAGGTGTGATCCACCTCAATCAAGATTGGTCTTAATCTTATTACTGGAGTCCTTTATAAGCAGAATGAAATTCAAAGAGAGAGCCACAGGAAGCAAGAAGCTGAAATGGAACCCAGAGGAGAAGAAAGACACCAAGAGATGCTGCCATGTGCCTTGTCCTGTGACAGAGGAGCCAAGGATCACTGGCAGCCAGCTCCAAAATGCCACAGTCTTTGGCGAGAAAGCATCACCTTGATGATGCCTTGATTTGGACATCTTCTTGACCTCAAACCATGAGTGGATAAATCCCCATTGTTTAATGTTGGGGACCTTCACGGTAGCACACACATTATGCACCTTGTCAGCAGCACTGGTGACTTGTAACATGGCCGCCAGGGCTGATACAAGAACAGCCTGATCTATTGTTAGCCTTCTTCTAGGAAGTTTAGAGAGTTCGCGCCAAAACTTCCCCTTCGCGCCGAAAGCAACCGCCGCTTACCCTAGCAACGGCAACCACCAATCCCGAACCGCCACCCGTCTTTAGGTCCACCAATCCTCACCCTCTTCCCCTCAGCATATATACCCTGCCTCCTCAATAAACTTTTGCAGCTTGATCAGAGTCCTGTCTTGCTGTCATCTCTCGCATCTCTTGTTCCATCCCATTCCCGCTCCCCCTCTCGTAGGTTCCCGTTGACTGTCCCGTGGGCCGGAACAGTTTAACCCAACCCTTTACAGTATTTGCTTTAGCAGCCTAAGAAACTTAAGCTGGCATTGTTCTCATTGCTGTAGATACAGCAGGAAACAAAACAAAATCCTTCTTCTTTCATGGAAAGACAATTCTTGGTGAAGGCAGACAATAAAAAAATAAAAGGGACAGATAAAATAAATTCAGGTACATGCATACAATGAAATACTATACAACTGCTTTAGAAAATATACCCTCTTTATGTGTATTGATATAATGTGAGTTCCAAAATATAGAAAGTAAAAAATTGTAAACCGTAAAACTGTGTTTATAGTATTTTGCTATTGGTGTAAAAAATTACACATGCACATACACCTATGCAAAGACACACAAGAGTTTAGAAATAATAGTTGTCTCTGAGTGACTGGGAGATCTGGACAAGAAGGAGAAAATTTTTGCTGTATCTTTTTTTTTACCTTGGGAATTATGTACCATGTGCATGTATTAAATATAAATTACCAAAATTGTTAATCAATAAGTGACTAGGTAGATACATGCCTAAATAATAGCTATATATGGGTACTCTATATTAAAAAATAGCAAATAAAACAGCATAAAGGAAAAAGAAAAAATCTACAAGTATAAAATGAACTGTTTCTTCTTAAATTCAGGCATACAAAATTCCAGTTCATCTCTTAGTCTCAAATATTCAGTTGATTCACTTTTCCTTCTGTAAGTCAATCTATTCTCAGCAGAAAAGCCATCAGTATCTGTGCACCGAAATGCTATGATAGCCTGTACATGGCCAATGGCTGCTTCATTGACACCATCAAGCTCTGAACTCAGTGGGCTTTTTAATTTTTCCTTGTCTCCCAGAAAGACCTGAGTGGGCTGCAGGGCTGTATGGGATCCCCAACAGTTTCCCAACCCCTACTGGTTTACCATTTTCCTCCTGGACCAGCTCCTGTCCTAGGTCTCAAATTCTTTTCTAGCAATGTTATGATGACTTGGTCGGCCCCAGCTGTTACTAATGAATGCTTTGTAATCATCAGGTAAATCACCTTTCCTAACTCAGCTTCCTAATTGTCTCAAGGGCCTGGGGCCATTTTAAAACACAACCAACTCATTTTCAACTAGATTACTCCACCCCATTCCCTTCCCTCCCCACTTGCCTAAAAAATGGACATGTCTCTAGCTTCTCCATGGAATAGGATACTATAGGAAAGATGCTCATCACATAGTTATTTAATGTTCGAAAATAGAACTTTGAAAAAAATGTGTAGGCATGGTGGGGGGTGGAGGAGAGCAGAGCCATCATACTGAAAGTTTAATAACCCCCAGGAAGCTGGAGGCTATTTTAAAACATTGTATTCAGAGCCAGGGAAGAATCTGTGATGAAGATCAACAATATTAGACAGTTGAAAAACAAAATCCCCAGCTTGCTAGCTGGCAAAGGCAAAGAATCCAGAACAGCAGACTTCAGAAACACAGAAGAGAGCAGGGGAAAATGGAGAGGTCTAGGTAGAAACTAGAACAGTGGGCAGGGCATGAATTAAAGAGCTTGGGAAACTAGTTGTCTCGAGAGGTTTTACAGTACTATCATGAGATAAGCTTCCTGGTGTTCATTTGAAATGAACTCCTAGTCTTTGGAATTCCTTCACTTCTCAGGTAATTTACTGCATCATTGTTCAAATTTCTAATATGGATGTTTTCCCACACTTTATGGCATTTATATGGCTCCCCTGGGATAAGCTATCTGTAAATCCTAGCTTCTGGTAAAAATTCATACTCAGCAGTGCGTCTTTCCCCATCTCATTTCTGCAGTGAGGAATGATGGAGAAGTGTATGACTCAGAGACGGAGCATGGAGGCCTCTTGTCTCTGACTGTGTCTGGCTAATGTGCAATTTGTTTTGGAGAAAATGTGCTACAACTAAATAGTGATACTGTTATACTGGGCAGGCCATACAGTCTTCTCTTAACCTTAGCATCCCAAGAGTTGAAATGGGAATAATACTGGATAATAGTCTGCATATGTTGTGCTTGTCTTGAGGATTAAATGAAAGGATGTGCTTAGTGGAATAATATCTTCAAATATTAATCATTGTGCCTTCCTTTTCCCACACTCTTGTCCCCTCAGCAGTCTGCCACCAGGGGAAGTAAAATTGTTATGAAAACAGTCAATGCTCAAAATTTTGACTTCCAGAACAGGGAAGGTCTCAGGGAAGAGGATTCAAAGTTTATAAATGCATAGAGGAAAAACCATCCTGGTCTCAGCTCCACTCCCAGAGAAAGATGGGAGGTTGGAAGAAGGGATGAGGGAATTGGAAACAGCCAGTAAAATGAACATTTTAATTATGAAATGTGGAATGCAAAAGTATAGGTATAAATTCTTTAACTTAGCACCAATTAAAATTAAAATTGATGCCAAAGAACATCAGGTTCACAAAAGCAGAAGGCTGGGAAAGGTTAAGTTATTGGCACGAGGCTTTGAAAATACAATGCACTGAGCCGTGCCTCCTTGTCATATTGATAATGGTAATGGGCTAGAAAATAGTTGCAAGACATTTGCCTTGAAGTTACTAAGAATTTAAAAATTAAGCCAGCTCCTGTGAAAGTCCTTTCCTGCCATATTTATACTTTATTCTGTGTCTTATCATGATAAAATTCAGTAGTCTGCTTATTATAAGAAGCTTTCCTGTGACATTCTACTTTAACTACATGGTTACTTGTTATGTTTGTAATATCCCCAGGTCTAAAATATTTGTTAACCTGTTTGAGATAACAAATTACATTTAATCATTAAATGAGTTGCAGTGAATTCAACCACTATTTAAAAAATCCTACCACTACTAGGAAAGTAGGTTTCCTGCTCCTGCCTCTGTGGAATCCCTTGAAATTTGTTTTGGGGTGGTCATTCCCAGCTGCAGCCTGTTCACTCAACACCCTTCCTTTGTGCTGAAGCATCTGCAGCCTGGAATCCCACTAGCAGATTCATCACCCTCAGGCTACTCATTCAGAGACCCCACGGAGCAT
>JAQZBX010013533.1:0-39720 GCA_029593785.1 Cabassous unicinctus | reverse complement strand
TATGCCTTGGAACCATATGACACAGGGAATCCTGTAGTGGAAGATGAACTGTGGTTAACAGAACAAATATGAGAATGTTCTCTCATGAACTATAAATATATAATGATAATATAGAGTGTTAAAAATAGGGTGGGTAGGTTGGGGGGAAAATACACCAAATGTAACATATGGGATATAGTTAGCATTTTGATGATGCTCTTTCATAGTTTTGTGACAAATGTTTCACAACAATGCAAGGTGCTGGTGGTGGGGTGATATATGAGCACCCTGTATGATGAAATGCATGTCTGTTTTGTAACTTCACAACTTTTACCATGCACTTATTGTATATGTATGTTCATGTATGAATGATAAAGTTCAATAAAATTTTATTTTTAAAAAAATTAACTATGCCTGGGCCCCAGGCTCATTGATTTTGATTTAATTGGTCTGGGTTAGGGCCCAGGTCTGAGTATTTTTAAAGAACATCTCAGGTGGTTCTAAAGTGTGGCCAGGATTTAAAACCTCTCATTTAACACCTCCTTCACTGGAATGTTTAAGAATAGGTTTACTATCATTCAGAGGAAAACTATAAAATAGATCAATATTTTTAAGCACCAAGAGGGCTGAGATTGTATCTGTATTGATTATCAACATATCCCTAGGACTTAACATAGTGCCTCACAAATAGTGATGATGAATGTAAGAAGGTATACATGAACAAATTCGAGTCAACAGATATTCATTGAGTGTCTGCATAGAGTACTAGACGTAACACATAGTTAAACATTAAATTAGGCCCTAGATAAGGCACACAACCCTGTGAAATCAGCACCCCATTGGTGGGTCTTACCTTGGAATATATGATAAGCTTTTGTAACAGAGTTAGACTCATTTATAATTTCCCTACACATGATTCTTCTACCCCTTTTATTTTAACCTATAATTAGCACTATGCCCATTAAATATACGTCTCAAAGACTTAAATCTTCAGTCTTTTCGTATGCAAGTTGAGCCCTGAATCTCAGCAGAGCTGCAGCCAACACCTAATCTCCAGTTCATCGGACTTGCCCAGGAAAACAAACAAAATGACGATGATGGACAACCGCCATCCCAAAAAGCAAAAAGTATCTACAACTGCAAGCAAAACATTTTCTTCCATCTGCCCCACAAGATCTAAGTCCGCTCTCAATCTAAAGTAGAGCAGGCGTCACCACCCCCAAACCCTCAATATTGAAGAATGAACAAACATAAGGGGGGGAATGCAACCATGGACCAAAGCAGACTTAATAATATTGTAGTAACAGAAGAATTTGTAACATTGATGTAAAGATAGTGGTTACCAGAGGGAAGAATAGATAGAACAAAGGGTATTTTTAGGGCATTGGAGTTGTTCTGCATGATATTACAACGATGGATACAGGCCATTATACATTTTGTCAAAACCTATAAAATTGAACAGTGCAAAATGTAAACATAATGTAAACTATAGACCATAGTTAGTAGCAATCCTTCAATATTTGTTCATCAACTGTAACAAATGTACAACATTAATGTAAGATGTTATTAATAGGGGAAAATGTGAGAGAGGGAGGGATGGGATATATAGGAATCCCCTATATTTTTGATGTAACTTTTATGTAATCTAAAACTTTTTTTTTTTTAAAGATTTATTTATTTGTTTTATTTATCCCCCCCTTGCTGCTTGTGCTTGCTGTGTCCATTCGCTGCATGTTTTCTCCGTGTCTGCTTATCTTCCCCTCACTGTGAGGTCCCGCTGCATCAGCCCCTCGCGCCGCGCAGGCCGGCCTGCCCTCACAAGGAGGCCCCAGGAAGCGAACCCCGGGCCTCACACATTGTAAACGGAGGCTCTATCGACTGAGCCACTCCCGCTTCCCAATCTAAAACTTCTTTAAAAATAAAGTTAAGGGAGCTGGTGTAGTTCACTGGTTGAGCACTGGCTTCCCACATATGGGGTCCTGGGCTCAATCCCCCACCCTGTACCTCAAACAAAATAATTTTTTTTAATTAAAAAAAATTAAGCCCTAGAGAAATATAAATATTTTTGAATGAATGAATGAGATCATATTTATCATTCCCTTCTGATCTGCTAATGATATCTAACGGGGTGTTACTTTATAGCATTTAGCATTTCCAATATGGTGAGACAAAGCCACTTTAGTTAAAATATTTTTTAATCATCTAAAAGGCCTATCTTTTGCCTAGAAGTTTTTTATTTATTTTTTATTGTAGTGGCTCTCGTGCTACTATCTTAGGGTCATGCTTTTACTGAGCACAAATATGCTTACATAACAGTTCATGAACCCTGTGTGGACACATTTCAGTGTCACAAAATCATTGTCATAAATGCTTACATTCAAAATAACACCATTCAGAGGCCATTGCCAATAGAATTACCCAATCTAAGCTGCAGATACTAGGATTTACCCTTTACAGTTAGTCAAACAGAGATTGAATAGAATAAAGAGATGAAGAGTTCCCTGTTGAATTTGATGAGTTTTGATAACTAGACGAGGTGGTTTTAGTCTAAAAAAGCTTCTTGCTGTTCTTATTTTTAATAGCTTTAGGAAAAACTTCATTCAGTTGTTTATTTCCATCCATCTAACCAGATCTGCTATTAGTCTACACCATGCCTCTATGGAAATTTCCAAAAGGGACCCTCCTTGGTAGACAATTACAAAACCGTTGCCTCCTTAGGACTGCTGCAGGCCCACATCTGGGGACACACCATGGAAAACTGGATTTTAGTGCCTTGTGGTTAGTACCTTGACCAAATGTTTTGGGGCAAGACTTTAACCACCATTCATGACAATCCTGCATCCAACAAACATCTATGACATACCTACTGTGTGACAGGCCTGGGCTGGGCCCTGCAGATTTAAAAATGAATGAGATGAAGTTGACAGTCCAGTTTGGCAGCCACATACAAGATGAATAATTTTAGGGTAACATAAACAGTGAAGGCAAGAGTAATCTGTGGAAGGCAGCCGAGGCCTCATAGAGGAGGGAACACTACAAATGTGTTTTGAAGGATGAGTAGGACTTTATCACAAAGAGAATACAGAAAACAGGTGAATAGTAAATGCTGAAGTGCGGAAACTTAAAACAGCGAGATGTGACCAGGGGAAAGCAGGAAGACCTTGAGAGCCAGAAAAGAAGAATAAGTGGAATTGAAAAAGTTGGAAAATTGGTCTGGACATGTATGTTAATGCTAGACTGTTCAGATTAGCTGACCAATAGATAAAGATGGGTCAATTCATTAAAGACAGTGAAAAAGATTTGAGTAACTGAAGTAATGTTAGGAAGCAAAGAAACTTACATAAACCTGCACTGGGAAAATATTCACTTATTGTTTTTCTCAAGAGGAAAATTTTAGTTATATGGTTTCTGTTCTTTATCCCACATTATTTTCATGGGTCAGTTCTGAAAATTTCTTGGCTTATCAGATAAATTTATATTCAAATTTCTCATATTTCACTGAAACTGTGTTCTCACCAGATTTGTCAAACCATTTTGATTTTGATCTTTAAATGCAAGTGTGGTGATTTGAAGCTGTGTGTACCCCCAGAAAAACATGTTCTTAAATGTAATCTATTCCTATGGGTGTGAACTGGAATCAAAAGTAGGACCTTTTGATGAGGCTACTTCAAGATAAGGTGTGACCCACCTCAATCAGGATGAATCTTAATCCTATTACTGGAGTCCTATATAAGTGGAATGAAATTCAGACAGAGAGAGAGAAAGCCACAGGAAGCAAGCTGAAATGGATACTGGAAGAGAAGGAAGAGACCAGGAGATGCCGCCATGTGCCTTGCCATGTGACAGCCAGCTCCAGGAAGCCACATCCTTCAGGAAGAAAGCATTGCCTTGCTTATGTCTTGATTTGGACATCTTCCCAGTCTCGAAACCATGAGTGAACAAATTCCCATTGTTCAACCTGACCCATTTCATGATATTTGCTTCAGAAGCCTAGGAAACTAAAACAGCAAGGTACCAGGATAATTTTCCATTATTTTCTCCTTTGCAAGTAAAGAAACCTAAAGGGCTCCTTCTACCCTTATTGCTGATGAGATAAAGATACTATTAATCCCAGGGGGCTTGCATTACTTTGCCCTGAAGCCAGCAAATATTTTTCAGTAAAGCTGGCTTACACCTCTCTGAGTCTTCGGTTTATGATTATCTTTCCCACCACCCATTTGACCTCTACACGGAAGTAATAAGCTATAATAATTAACAAACCCAGTTTACAGCCAGCATCAATTTGATATTATGTGATATCATAACATTATATGACTGTCCAGTTTCTGTTAAATTTCAAATGTGATTGCTCTTTGGTAAAGTTGTTAGTCTACATTCTTTTTCTTTTTTCAGTTGCTTATATTTTCCTAGCACCTTGAGGCTCTTTAAATTCCTACTCAGCTAAAATAACATGGAATCTAACTTGAAAAATCCAGTGGAGTTTAACTATAAATTATTCTGTGCTATATTCAAAAGGCTAGAGGTTTTGAAATTGATCACATCAGCAACGTTGGGCTCTAATTGCATTAGGTTATTTAATAAAGTAGTAACATACAATTTTTGCAAAATGTTGGTTGAAAGATAATTCTTTGGAATGAATGGAGGTACCAGACACCTAACAGGAAAGGAAACTGTCAGATTTGAAATCAATTTTGAGTATACTTAGGGCCAAATTAAAATCCCTTGTTAGACTATACAATTGACATATATCACTGCTACTCTGTGCAAGGAACAATAATTCTTCTTTCCACTCAGGCAAGTAGCAAGCATGTGAAATTATGGAATTTTTCCAATATGCTCTTTTGTTAACTAAGTGAAGACATAAAAACATTATTTTGAGCCAAATTTCTCCAGAGAATAGGCAGGTAACTGAAACACTTATTAAATTATATCCAATTACCAACATAACTGACTCAATTATTCTCCTTTCTTAGGATTCAAACTCCTGGAGTGCAAGAACTTGACATATAGAGTAACAAGTTCTGCATATCACGTAATTAGGGATTCCTTTAAGAAAAACACAGATATAAGTACAATAACTGCATTTATTAGGAACTCTGGGACTCCTTTCTAAAAAGAGAAAGGAAAGAATCCTGACCAATTGATAATTTGGTCTATAACATTAAGTCAAGTAGTGAAAAAGGCTTTTACTTTGAAAACAACTAGGTCTACATTAAATGCTTGCTCTGCCACTCGCCAGCATATCTGTGTTCTCTCAGTAGCTCCATCATAAACTCCATGGTTGTGTCAATCAAATTGATCATAGCATACTGCTGGATCCAAAGAGGGCAATAAGTAATAGCAATATCAATAATAGCAAACGGTTTTGAGTGTTTTCCATTTAACAGAGATTGAGCCCAGGAAACAGGTAACCACTTACTTCATTGTGAAAGTGCTCTATTATCATGCCCATTTTATGGGTGGGGAAGTTTGGGCTTACGCCTCAAGGAACTTACCCAAGGTCACACACATAGAAAGTGGTTAAACTGGGATTTGAATCCAGCCTATTGAACTTCCAAGCTATCCTTCAAAAAGTATTTGTTACAAGTAAGAAGGAAAGGAAAGGAGGGAGAAAAGGAAGGAAGGAGGGAGAGTAGGAATAAAGAATGAACAAATAAAGGAAATGAAAGGGAAGGAAAGGAAAGGAAAGGAAAGCACTTTGTAAAACATAAAACAAGCTAAACATGCAGGGAAATATCACATAACTGCCTTGGTACATATCAGTGTACCAATTGGTACCAAATCCTGTGTGCCTGGGAACTAAATGTCAATATTAGTAGAGGAAACTACTATAAATAAGGCTTTACAAAATAGGGCAACTTAAAAAGAATGATTTGACTAGTCATTTACTGAAAGTATAGGTGAAATGCATTCTCCTAATCCTGTTGCCTACATAGCTAATCCTGTCCGCTGTATAGCTGTGGAATCTACCTTTGTCTGTGGAACTTGGAGCATGAATGAATGTGTTATACAGGGGAAATGTTTCCCCCAGCAGCTTCATTCACAACACAAAACGACAGCACAGAGAACCTGGCTTGAATCGATGGTATCAAATAGATCTAAGATTCAGATGTCACAAATAGCCAAGGAAGGCAGTTATTCATTCAAGTTCACCAGGGGGTTCACGTGGCTTTGGACCATCCTGAAATAGCCCTCCTATTTTCTCACAATCATTCACAATGAAGAAAAGAAACAGTCAGGTTTCAAAGAGTCACTTGGAGATACAGTAGGTGTCTACAGGTGAATGAATACATTTCACACGGAATGATTTACTACCTACAGCGGAAATTCAACGGGGAGAAATAAGCCATTCTAAAGCCATAAGTGCTGAAAGAGAGGTAGCTTAGAAGGGCATGTGTGGCAGGCTTCATACCCAATGTTCTATGCAGGATTCCAGATGTGATCCTCGAACTGTAGTCAGATTCACCAAGGTACCTTAAATGTCTGGAGGGAAAAGGAGCTGAAAAATCAATCCATTTTGTCTTTGAAGCTCAAGCTTAAAAGTCACTTCCTCAAAAAAGTCTTTTCTGATCCTTTGCCTATGCTAGGTCCTCTCTTACACACTCTAGAGCACTCTGGTCCTCTCCCTCACTGGCTTGTAATAAGTTTAACTTTTCAAACTTTTTGCTATAAAAATGTTTTAAAAACTCAAGAATATTCTATCATACACTTAACACTCAGATTCAACAATTGTCATGATTTTACAACATTTGCTTCATCTATCACTTTCCTTTTCACTCTTTTATGTTGGTAAAATATTTAAAGCAAATCATGTCATTTCACTTCCAAATACTTTAATATGCATGTCTTAAAAATGATCCATTTCTTTCATAATGGCTGCCTCAGCCTTATTCCCCTCTTCCCCCTACCCTGAAAAGCAGAGCCTAAAACAAAGGCTTGCATGCAGTTTATTTTGTGAAGCAATCCCAAAAAGGAGTGCAGAATTGAGAAGAGTGGAGCAGGGAAGGAAAGAAGTCAGTTCAAGGATGCAGTATCAGAGGATCAGCCCTGTGGACACCTGGGGCTTGACTCCACCGAGGACCCTCCAGGGAGCCATGTAGAATGTGACTCAGATTGTCCTTTGAGTGACCAAAATGGTAAGTGCTTATGGACTGGTTCCCATATCTCAGGATCAGGGATTGCCTCTTGCTACATTAACTCTTACACTCCCAGGTTGGTAGTGGAATGCTTCAGATAAAGATAGAATGGCTGGGAAGTTTCCCATAGGTGTTCCATAGCGGGCAACAGAGAAGATCTGGGCAGAAAGTCAGATATTTGTGGTGCAATTTAGAGGAGGTGTTACCAGGTTTTACCTACACAACTCTGGGTACAACAGGAGCAGCTGGATTGAAAATGTGGGGCTGAGAGAACATGATTCAGGGCACAAAAGGTGCTTCACACCACTACAGCTAACCAAATTCATTCCAGTTCCTTGGTATCATTTAATAACCAGGTCAAAATCAAATTCCCACAGTTGTTTCAATGGTGTCTTTTTAGAATTGGTTTGTTCTAATTAGGATCCAAACAAGGTCCACAAATTATACTTGGTCATTATGTCTTTAAATCTCTTTTGATTTAGAACAGTCCTCCCTCATCTTTTTTCTCACCATTGATTTATATAAAAAACATGTCAGTCATCCCAAGGAATGTTCCACATGTTGGTTTTGTCATGTTACAGAGTCATTTCACTTGTTTCTCTATCCCTAAGATTTCTTGGAAATGATCATGGGCTCTAAATGTTAGATTACATTCATATATAACTTATGGCAAGAAAATATCATCAGTGATGCCATCTGCTTCATAGCATCCCATCCCCAGAACCTGTGATATTACCTTTTATGGCAAAAAGTGAATATTACTTTATATGGCAAGAAATGTGATCAAGTCAAGGATCTTGAGAAAAGGTGTTTGTCCTGGGTTATCCCAATAGGCCCTAAAAGCAATCACATGTATCTTTATAAGAAAAAGGCAGAGACAGACAGATACACAGACACATAGCGGGGAGTCACAGACACAAGAGAAGGTGATGGGAAATGGAGGCAGAGATTAGAGTGATGTGGCCGCAAGCCCAGGAATGCCAGGGCAGCCACCAGAAGCTGGAAGAGAAACAAGGTATGAATTCTCTCCTACAGCACCCATTGAAGGGCAGCCTCACCAGATCTCGGACTTCCAGCCTCTAGAATTGTTAGAGAATAAACTTCTGTTGTTTGAAGCCACCAAGTTCATGGTAAGTTGTTATATCAGCCATAGGAAACTAGTACAATACACAATGTTTGGTTGTCCCAACCTTAGACATTCTGAGATAAGGTGTCTTAGTGTGTTAAAAGCTGCTGGGAGCAGTATACCAGAAACAGGTTGGCTTTTGCAATGGGAATTTATTAGATTAAAAGCTTACAGTTCTGAGGCTGTGAAAGTGTCCAAATCAAGGCATTAACAAAGATGTCTCACCAAAGGTCAGCTGCTGGTGATCGTGGACTCTTGCCATGTGGCAAGGCACATGGAGACATCTGCTTCTCTTCCAATCTTGTTGCTTCAGCCTCTGGCTGCTTTGTCTGCGGCTTCCTCTCGCCCAGGTTCCTCTCTGAGCTCCTGGGTTCCTTCCCTCAGCCTCTGTGGCTTTTTCTCTTTGTGTCTGCTGTTTTAGTTCTCCGTTTATAAAGACTCCCCATGTCATGCGATCTAATCAAAGGCCCTTAACTGCAGTAATGTAATCAAGAGTTCCCACCTACAATAGGTTTACATGCACAGGAATGGATTAGCTCTAAATATGTGATCTTTTCTGGAATCCACAAAAAGCTTCAAACTGTCACAAAAGGGTTCAGGTGGTTAACAGCCTGATGCCTTCATTGCCAAGCTACCCATGAGCTTTCCTTGCAATGGTTTCATTCATGAATGATCATGGCTTGCCTTACTTAATAATTTAAGGGTAATAAAATGATGATTTGTGGATTCTGTCACTCTTTTCCCTTTCATTAGTAACAATTCTTTCATAATGAAGAACTTTCCATTATCAGCTTGGACTTTTTGGTTATCCTAAAACACAATTCATGTAAGAAATGTGGGCTAAATACTTAATTCATTCCTTTAATTTGCCATATTCCTAAGCGAGAAATTGCTCATTGTAGTCATTTAAATAATTATTTGTCTCCCCTCCTAGATTATAAACTCTGTGGGAACAGAAAATTTGTCAACCTTCTTCATGCCTAATCTGCAATGTGTGCCACAAAGTGGAAGCCCATCTAAGATATTGTAACAAGCAAGACTCCTACTATGCCCCAGAAATCCTAGAACCCCAGGAGGGATATGGAGTCCCCCCTTCTGCTTACCTTTTTCTTTTATCACAAATCAATAAAATTATTTCAGGGGATTTTTTCCCCCAACCCTAAAGCAAGAAAGCAAAATCCTCCTAGGCAGTATCAGCAACTCCTTGTGAAGAGTACCAAACTTTGAAGACGGTGAATCTCAGGTTGGCTTAGGTGGAGGCTTGGCATTGTTATTCTCGCCAGAAACATCTACAGGATTATAGATTGTCTGAGTGGGGAGAAACTTCAGCAATCATCAAGTCAAGTACTTTTTTTTCTTTTTTAAAGATTTATTTATTTATTTTACTTTTTATCCATTTTTAATACACCCCTCCCCCGCCCCCCACCATTTCTGCTGTTTTTGTGTCCATTCGCTGGGCAATTCTCTGTGCCCATTTCCTGCCCTCTCTTCTCATCCTTCTCCTCCTGTCTTCATCGGGATTCGATCCTGGGAGCCTCCAAGGTGGAAGAGGCATTCTGCCTCCTGCGCCACCTTAGTTCCTGGTTTTCAGTGTGTCTCATCTTGGCTCTCCCTTGTGTCACTCTCCTGTTACGTCATCATCTTGCTACGTGCAGTGCACCCAGGCACGGGGCCTGATGATGTGCCCATGCCCAGGGCATGGTGGCGCACCTGCTCGCAGGGCCTGATATTCTGCCCACTCACGGGGTCTAGGGGCTCACCCGCGTGCGGGGACTGACAACGCACCCATGTGTGAGGCCTGGTGGCCTGCGCACCTTCTTTATTTATGTTTTTTCTTTATTTTACCAGGAGGTCCCAGGGATCGAACCCAGGTCCCTCCATATAGGAGACAGATGCCCAACCATTTGAGCTACATCTGCCCCCTAGTCAAGTACTTTTAAACAATTCAAATTCAAAATAACAATTGTTACAACAACAATATTACTATTATTATTACAAAAACATACAAATCTCTCGGCCGACTGAATAAAAATCTTCAGGGACAAGCTCAGTTATCTGCATTTTAAGCTCCTCGGGTGATTCTGATGTAGCCTGGAGTTTAGATAATACAGCTATAGTCGTGAGGTTTCCAAGCTTGTATTTATCAACAGAACCCTGGTAAAGCTTCTATGGAGATCCAATATGTTTAAAAAATTAATTGCTTGTAAAAATTCTTACTGATAGCCTACCAAGGGCCATGTACCATTTTAGAAATAGGAAATACACAGGTAAACAATCCAGAAAATGTCCCTGTCTTCATGGAGCTTACATTGAGAGTAGGGAACTATACAAAATGAATTAAAAATAAATAAGTACACACACATACACTATAATATCCCCCCACCCCCGTAGGGCTCCCTGGGGTTCAATATGAAACTATACCCTCTCTACGAGTAAGTGGAGGTATAGAAAGGAGAAGTGAGTTACCTAAAGTCACAGAGCTAGATCATTGCAGAGTGGGGGCTGCTGCAGTGCAGGCTCTTGACTCTCACCTACACATAGTTCTTCTTAACAGAGGGACCTGGGCAGTTCGCTTGACTTGAGTTTCCACCAGTTAATAAAACTGAGGGGAGTACAGTCACCACTGGAGGAGAGAAGAGGAATAGAACAGCATCCGAATTGGGAAGTTCCTCTCCAGATCAGCTGGGAGACACAGAGATTCGGAAACAGGGATCTATCAAAGCCCCATTTAGTCAAGTTTCCACACTGCCTTTTTGAGGACCAGAGTAGAATCAGCATTACCTAAAGAGCCTTTTCAAAATGCAGGATCCTAG
Source organism: Cabassous unicinctus (assembly GCA_029593785.1). Taxonomy (NCBI): domain Eukaryota; kingdom Metazoa; phylum Chordata; class Mammalia; order Cingulata; family Chlamyphoridae; genus Cabassous; species Cabassous unicinctus. The sequence continues at coordinate 28,666 of JAQZBX010013533.1, read as the reverse complement.
AGCTTTTGTCCCTTTATGTTTTTATTCAGTGGAACGGGAATAAGGCCTGAGACTATGTATTTTTATGAATTTCTATATCAGAAGATGGTTTTTGTTTGTTTTGTACAAAACTTACTGAAGCAAAAAATAAATTATTTTGGAAGATTATGCTGTGGCTCATAGAATCAAAGGAAACACTGAAAACTTGGGCCTTGTAAAGGACTCCAGGGATCCAGGTAAAAAATATTAAAGGATGTTTTTTTCCACAGGCCATAGTCAGAAAGAATTGGCTTCTAATGTTATCCATGCATATGTTACTGTGCTCAAGATTAAATTCCATTGAGAATAAATCCAGATTAAGAGAACAATTGACCTAACTTGGGTCATATCCCTCCTTTTGGCCAGGGAAGGCCAGACTTTTGAATTATCATTCCCATCAAACATGCAAATAATAGAAAGGTAGTTCCCCAAAGAAAAATGAAAGTGCTATTAGAAGAGAAGAGGGCAAGGATACTGGCAGGTAAAAAGAGTAGGTGTCCACAAATACCTCCCTGGATGAGTCTGATGCACAGCCACGTTTGAAAACCAATGGCTTGTTTTGACACCTGACCAGAGTTTTAAATTCTCCCTGCAATTGACATGTCAACATGCTAGAAAGCAACTTGCCCAAGATAGCTCAAAGTTCTTTCTTCTTGGAGAAAGTATATCCATTACTTTTCCAAAGGAGTCTGCCCTTCCCACAGCCCTGCTGCATAAGCAGGGTACCTCACAGATAGCCTCAGCTACTCTCTTCCCAGCTCAGTCCACAAGGTCTCCCTGGCATCTTGCTGTTCCTTAATCACAACAGGTACACACCTGCATAAATCCTTTTGCACGTTGCCTAAATAAGTCCCTGCCTGGGACAGAAGCCGCATGGCTTGTGCTCTCCCTTCCTTCCTTCATTTCTTTGCTTTAATGTCACCTATTTAAAAAATTAACGTCTATCCCCTACGTAGCACTCCTAAGTCCCTTCTTACTTTTATATTCTCCATCTCACTTACCCCTATCTGACGTGCTATATGTTTTCCTAACTTACTTGTTCATTTTCTTCATTCCCTCCCTCTAAATTATAAGCCCCTTGAGGACAGGAACTTGGTGTATTTTATTTACCGCTATATCCTCACACTTATTACAGCATCTGGCATATTGTAAATGCTTAATAAATCTATTGAATAAAGGAATAAATAAAAAAATAAAGTCCTTGAAACACCTGCATCAGAATCAGCTGTAGCACTTTGTTTAAAATTCAACTTTATTGTCCCAACCCCCATCCCATCTACTGAGTCAGAACCTCAAGGGAATGGACGTTAGGAATTTGCATTCAAACTCCAAAGTGATGCTAAGGAATGCTATCTACTGAGAATTCTTGTTTTACATTCTCCAAAACCAGTGTAAGCCCTCTTCCGTGTTACAGTCTGTATTAGTCAGCCAAAGGGGTGCTGATGCAAAGTACCAGAAATCTGTTGGCTTTTATAAAGGATATTTATTTGGGGTAAAAGCTTACAGTTACAAGACCCTAAAGAGCCCAACTCAAGGTACCATAAGAGGTTCATTCTCACCCAAGTCAGTTGCCACATTTTGGAGCAACATGGCAGGGCGATCTCTGCAAGGGTTCAGCCTTCCTCTCTCTCAGCTACAGGCTGGCATACAGCTTGTTTCTTTCTGGGCTCAGCTGCAAACCTATCAGGCGAAAGGCTCATCTTTCTTCCCGGGCCATAAGATCAACGTTCTCTCCTCTGCTGTGTCTATGGAGCTCTCTCTCTCTTCCTGTGTATCTTCTTCTGTGTCTTCTTGAGTGAGTGCCCATTTATATCAGTCCACCAAGGGGGCGGGGACTTAACCTGAGTTACCCCTACTGACATGGTTCAATCAAGGCCCTAATCTTAACATAATTTAATCAAAGACATCTCAGCTGAATCTAATACAATCAAAGGGTGTCACACCCAAAGGAACAGACCAGTTTACAAAAATAATCCTTATCTTTTTGGGGGTTCATAAATAATCTCAAACTGCCACACAATCCATTGGATACTTGAAGACAATTCTTCTATCTTTTTTTCTTCACTCAGCCCCAGGCTATCTGGGCAGTTAAAGCTTCTACACCCATCCTTCCTATAAGTTCATTCACTGCCCCAGTAGGTCAGACTATGTTCTCAGAATGTACTTCCCTTCATTCTTTTTCTATTTAGAGTGACCTTGGATGGACAGTTGAGTCTCTAACCAACAGCTCTCTTAAGACACTACTGAGCTTTTGGAAAATTAGTTCTTAAAAATATGAAATTCCACTCTTTTCTCCTTTGCACCTCCCCTTGGGAAGAATTTCAAGAAGGATGAATTGTTGTTCTGTTCTTCAGGCCAGTGATCTCAGGGTAGAAAATACGTCCAGGCTCTGTGTTTCTGTACAGTGTATTTTTGCCTTGTTAGAGTTCAGACAAGGCACCTCCAAAAAACAAGTGTATGAAAAAATAATTGTGATGAGAAGGCAAAGAGCGCAAAGAGCTTGTCACATAGAAAGAGAAGACAAATGAACTATTGTCAGAGTGTACATTGGTCAAGAAATAAATAGCAATAAAAAACACAAGCTAATGGATCTCTGCATAGTATACAGCTTATTTTCTAACCTGTGTGGGCTGAGTTTTGTTTCTTGAAACTGAAAGAGAAAACTAGTCTTTAACATTTTCATTTCAAGGTTATCTATCATATACACAAACCATGTTAGCTAATTGATTATACTACTGAGTTTTCTAGTATTGTGTTTTTCTTGCCAAAATTTTTATTAACAATTGTTTTTGTTAGAGAAATTGTAGATTCACAGAAATATCATGCATAAAACACATAAAACACAGACTTTCCATATGCCACCTTATTATTAACAGTTTACATTAGTGTGGTACATTTGTTATAATTCATGAAAGAACATTTTAATAACTGTATAATTAACTATAGTCTATCATCTACACTAGGGTTCACTGTGTTGTACAGACCTGTTTTTCTTTTCATTTCTATTCTATTAACATATATATAAGTTAAAATTTCCCCTATTAACCACATTCATATATATAAATCAGTGCTATTAATTACAAATCACACAGAAGAGGGAGTGAAAAATAAGAAGCAAGAGGGAGATTCAGTTTGCAGTTGCTGGCTTGAGGATCTAGGCACCCATGTGGTAAGGATGCCTGTGCCCTTTAAAAGCAGAGAGTAGCCTCCAGTTTATAGCCAGCAAGGAAACAAGGACTTCAGTCCTACAACCATAAGGAATTGGATCCTGCCAATAACCTGAAAGAGCTTGAAAGCAGATTCTTCCCGGGAGCCCAGCTCAGCTGACACCTTGATTTTAGGCTTGTGAGACCGGAAGCAGAGAGCCCAGTTGAGACATGCTGCACTTTAGACCTACCAAACCTTGAGCTAATAAATTTGTGTTGCTTTAAACCACTACGTTTGTGGCAATTTGTTTCACAGCAATTGAGAATGAATACAATCAACAATCTCCTTTCGCTAGCAGGACATCATGACATAAACTTTTGAAAGTCAATGCAAGACTTAAATAAACAAAAGCTAGAAATGAAAAAAAAAAATTACAAATCACAATGTTGTGCTACCAACACCATCGTCCACTACCAAAACTTTACAATAAACCAAATTAGAAATTCTGTACAATTTAACCATTCCCTACCCCCAAGCTAGCCCCTGGTAATTTAATTCTAGATTCTGACTCTATGAGTTTGCTTAGTCTAATGATTTCATATCAATGAGATCATACAATATTTGTCCTTTTGTGTTTGGCTTATTTCACTCAATATGATGTCCTTAAGGTTCAAGGAACTTTTTAATGCTGAATAATATTCCATTGTGTGTATATACCACATTTTGTTTATCCATTCATCAATTAATGGACACACTTGGGTCATTTCCAACTTTTGGCAATTGTAAATAATGCTGTGATGAACATCAGTGTGCGAGTATCTGTTCAAGTCCCTGATTTCAATTCTTTTGAGTATACACACCTAGTAGTGGGATTGCCGAGTCATATGGTAATTCTGTACTTAGCTTTTAACTGCCAAACTGTCTTCCACAGTTGCTGCACCATTTTACATTCCCACCCGCAATGAATGAGTGTCCCTATTTCTCCACATCCTCTCCAACACTTGTAATTTTCTGGGTTTTTTTTAATAGTAGCCATTCTAGTGAGTGTGAAATGGTATCTCAATGTGGGTTTGTTTGTTTTTTCTTTTTTATTCTTTGTTTTGTTTTGTCTCAATGTGGTTTTGATTTGCATTTTTTCAATGGCTAATGATGTTGAGCATCTTTTCATGTGCTCTTTAGTCTTGTATATATCCTCTTTGGAGAAATGTCTATTCAAGTCTTTTATCCATTTTTTAAATTGGGTTGTTTGGTTTTTATTGTTGAGTTGTAGGATTTCTTTATATAGTAAGGATAGTAAGCCCTGATGTGGTTTCCAAATATTTTCTCCCATTGAGTAGGTTGTCTTTTCACTTTCATAATAAAATTCTTTACGCACAAAAGCTTTTAATTTTGATGAGGTCCCATTTATCTATTTTTCTTTTGTTGCTTGTGCTTTGGGTGCAAAGTCTAAGAAACCATTGCCTAATACAAAGTCTTAAGATGCTTCCCTACATTTTCTTCTAGGATTTTAATAGTTCTGGTTCTTACTTTTAGGTTTTTAATCCATTTTTGAGTTAATTTTTATAAAAAGTATGAATAACGGTGCTCCTTCATTCCTTTGTATATGGATCTCTAGCTCTCCCAGCACTATTTGTTGAAGAGACTATTCTTTCTCAATTGAATCCACTTGGCAGCTTTGTCAAAAATCAATTGTCCATGGAGGTGAGGGTCTATTTCTGAACCCTCAATTTGATTCCATTGGTCTATATATCTATCCTTGTGCTAGTAACCTGTGCTGTTTTGACCTCTGTAGCCTTGCAATCAGTTTTAAAGTCAGGAAGTGTGAGTTCTCCAGTGTCGTTCTTTTTTCCAGACAATTTTGGCTATTTGGGGCCTCCTACCCAACCAAATAAATTTGATGATTGCCTTTTCTGTTTCCACAAAGTAGGCTGCTGGAAATTTGATTGGGATTGCATTGAATCTGTAAATCATTTTGAGTAGAATTGACATTTTAACACTAGTGTTCTAATCCATGAGAATGGAATATCCTTCCATTTATTTAGATCTTCTTTTATTTCTTTTGGCAAAATTTTGTGGTTTTCCCTATATAAATCCATTACATCCTTGGTTAAATTTATTCCTAGATATTTGCTTCTTTTTGTTGCTATTGTAAATGGAATTTTTTCCTTGATTTCGTCCTCATTATAATGAGGGTATAGAAACACTACTGATTTTTGTATGTTGATCTTGTACCCTGCCACTGCTGATTTTGTTTATTAGCTCTAGCTGCTTCACTGTAGATTTTTTGGGACTTTCTATATATAGAATCATGACATCTGAAAATAATGACAATTTCATTTCTTCCTTTCCAATCTAGATGTCTTTTATTTCTTCTTCTTGCCTAAATGCTCTGGCTATAACTTCCAGTTCAGTGTTGAATAACAGTGGTGACAGTGGGCATCCTTGACTTGTTCCAGTTCTTAGAGGAAAAGCTTTCAGTTTTTCATTATAAAGTGTGATGTTAGCAGTGGGTTTTTCATATATACTCTTTATCATGTTGAGAAAGTTTACTTCTATTCCTATTTTTCTAAGTGTTTTTACTCAAGAAAGGATGTTGGATTTGGTCAAATGCCTTTTCTGCATCTATAGAGATGATCATGTGGTTTTTGTCCCTTTGTTTTGTTAATGTGTTGTATTACGTTAATTGATTTTCTTATGTCGAACCATCCTTGCATAAATGGAATAAATCCCAATTAATTATGGTGCTTTTGATGTGCTTTTGGAGTCAATTTGCAAGTATTTCTTTGAGGATTTTTGCATCTATATAATTGAGAGAAATTGGTCTGTAATTTTCTTTTCTTGTAGTATCTTATCTGGCTTTGGTATTAGGGTGATGTTGGCCTCATAGAATGAATACTATTTACTGTATATTGGCTTCATAGAATGAATTCTAGGCACTGTCCCTGCTCCTTCAATTTTTTTAAAGAATGTATTAGTCAGCCAAAGGGGTACTGATGCAAAATACTAGAAATCTGTTGGCATTTATAAAGGGTATTTATTTGGGGTAGAAGCCTACAGTCACAAGGCCATAAAGTGTAAGTTAATTCCCTCACCAGTTTGCTGCCATGTGTTGAAGCAAGACAGCTGCCGTCTCTGTGAGGGTTCAGTCTTCCTCTTCCTCCTAAGGCTCCATGGTCCCAGCTTCTTCTGATATCAGCTGTAGGCTGTGGTAAGTCTCGTCTCTCTCCCAAGGCTCATTTCTCGCAGGGCTCAGCTGCTCTGTTCTCTCGAGGTCAGCTGTAGACTATCAGGCGCTCTCTCTTCCCAGGGCCTCTGCTATGTCTGTGGAGCCGCCTCTATTCCTCTGTGTTCTTCTCCTGTGTGTTTAATTCAGGGCTCCAGCATCAATATTCCAACTCTCTCTTCTGCCATGTGTTTTCTCTGTAAGTCCCTGCCCCCTTGGCCCAATCAAAGCCCTAATCATAATTTAATCAAGTAAAAGTGAAACCTCTGAAGTTAATACAATCCAATATGCCCAGAGGAACAGACCAGTTTACAAACATAATCCAATATATATTTTTGTAATTCATAAACAATATCAAACTACTACAAAGAGTTTGAGCAGGATTGGTATTAATTCTTTTTGACTGTTTGGTAGAATTCACTGTGAAGCCATCTGGTTCCGGGATTTTTTTGTTGGTAGGTTTTTGATGGCTGAATCAATCTCTTTATTTGTAATTGGTTTGTTCAGATCTGCTGTTTCTTCTAGTGTCAGTGAAAGTTTTTGTGTGTTTCTAGGAAGTTGTCCATTTCATCTAGGTTGCTTAATTTGTTGTCATACAGTTGATCATTGTATCTTCTTATGATTCTTTTAATTTCATTGGGAACAGGAGTAATGCCCCCACATTTACCATTTTATTTATTTTTTGTCTTCTGTCTTTTTTTCTTTGACAGTCTATCTAATTGTTTGTTAACTTTATTGAACTTTTCAAAGAACCAACTTTTGGTTGTGTTAATGCTCTCCATTGTTTTGTTTTGTTTTGTTTTTTAGGAGGTAACAGGGATTGAATTCAGGACTTCATATACGGGAAGCAGGCACTCAACCACTGAGCCACATCTGCTCCCCAGTGAGAGTTAGTTTTTCCATTTATTTGTTTGTTTTGTTTTAGGAGGTACCTGGACTTGAACTCAGAACCTCATACATGGGAAGCAGGCGTTCAATCACTTGAGCTATATCTGATCTCCTCAATAGTATTTTATTCTCCATTTCATTTTTTTTCTGTTTTCTGCTCTCATCTTTCTCATTTCTTTCCTTCTGCTTGCTTTGGATTTACTTTGATGTTCCTTTTCTAGTTCCTCCAAGTGTTTTGTTAGGTCTTTGATTTTAGCTCTTTCTTCTTTTTCTGTTTTTTTTTTTGTTGTTGTTGTTGTTGTTTGTTTGTTTCTTTGTTTTGTTTTTTGTGGTTCTTTTTGAGGTTCTGGGGCCAAGGATTGAAACTGGGACCTCGTATGTGGGAAGCCAGCACTCAACAACTGAGCCATATCGGCTCCCTCTTCTTTTTTTCAAATTTTTAAATTTTTATTCCTTTCCCCCCGCCCCCAATGGCTCCCTCATCTTTCTGCTTGTTGTTGCTCATCTTCTTTTAGGAGGCACCGGGAACCGAACCTGGGGCCTCCCATGTGGGAGGCAAGTGACCAACTGCTTGAGCCACTTCCGCTCCCTGCTGGTTGCAATGTTTGCTGGTGTAAGCATCTGCTGCTTGCAGTGTCTACTCATTGCAGCATCTGCTCATTGCAGTGTCTGCTCATCTTCTTTAAGAGGCACCAGGAACCAAACCCAAGATCTCCCATGGGGAAGTTGGGCACCCAATTCCATGGGGAAGTTGGGCACATCCACTTCTCCCTCTTCTTTTTAATATAAGCATTAAGGGTTTTTAATTCCCCTCTCAGCACTGCCTTCATTGCATCCCATGGGTTTTAATACGTTGCATTCTCATTTTCATTCATTCACCTCAAGATATTTACTGATTTCCTTTGTGATTTCTTCTTCGACCCTCTGATTGTTTGAGTGCGTTATTTAACTTTCATATATTTGTGGATTTTCCAGTTCTCTTCCTGTTATTTACATCCAGCTTCATTCCACTGTGGTCAGAGAAGATGTTTTTTATTATTTCAATCTGTTTAAATTTATTGAGACTTGTTTTTTAACCTGGAGAATAATCCATTGGCACTTGAGAAGAATGTGTATCCTGCTGTTTTGGGGTGCAATGTTCTGTATATGTCTGTTAGGTTTAGTTCATTTATTATATCAGTCAAGTTCTCTGTTTCCTTATTGAACTTCCCTGTAGATGTTCTATTGATGATAGTTGTGTATTGACGTCTCCAACTATTATTTTAGAGGTGTCTATCTATCTATCCCTCAGTTTTGCCAGTATTTGCCTCATGTATTCCATGGTTAGGTGCATAAATATTTATGTTTGTTATTTCTTCTTGGTGGATTGACCCTTTTATTAATATATAGTGTCTTTCTTTGTCTCTTGTAACAGCTATTGACTTAAAGTCTATTTTGTCCAATGTTAGTATAGCTACCTCAGCTCCTTTTTTTGGTTACTATTTGCATGGATTATATGTTTCCATTCTTTCACTTTCAACCTGTTTGTGTCTTTTAGTCTAAGGTGAGTCTTCTGTAAACAATATATAGTTGGCTCATGGTTTTTTAATTCATTCTGTCAACCTGTATCTTTTGATTAGGGGTGTTAATCTATTAACATTCAGTGCTCTGACTGTAAAGCCAGTTTGTACTTCAGCCACTTTGTCCTTTGGTTTTTATGTTATATCTTTTTTGTCTCTTTTTTCTTTTATTGCAGACTTTTTTGTGTATAGTTAATCATTCATGATGTATCTGACTGATCCCTTTGTCCTTTCTGTTTCTGTATATTTTTAAAATATTTTCTTTGTGGTTACCTTGGGGTTTGTATAACATAACCTGCATCTATAACCTATTAATTTGAAAAGATACTGTAGCAGTTTGGTATTATTTATGAATTCCAGAAATAGATATTGGATTATGTTTTTAAACTGGTCTGTTCCTCTGGGTGTATTAGATTGGATGGGATTCAGAGATTTCATTTTTACTTGATTCAATAATGATTAAGGCTTTGATTGGGCCATGTCAGTAGGACATTGAGTCCCTGCCCCCTTGGTGGATGGGGACTCAAAGGGAATACAACATGGCAGAAGAGAACGTCAAAGTTTTGAGCTGAAGTCCCTGGAAGTAAACACACAGGAGAAGAACACAAAGAAGCAGATACATGAGGAAAGAGAGAAGGCTCCATTAGACACAGCAGAAGCTCTAGGAAGAGAGACGAGCCATTCACCTGATAGCCTACAGCTGGCCTTGTGGAGCTAGCAGAGCAGCTGAGCCCAGAGAGAAACAAGCCCCGGGAAGAGAGGAACCCAGGAAGCCTGAACCTTTGCAGATGTCAGCAGCCATCTTGCTCCAAAACGTGGCAAAAGACTTTGGTGAGGGAAGTAACTTACGCTTTATGGCCTGGTAACTGTAAGCTTCTATTCCAAATAAATATACTTTATAAAAGCCAACAGACATCAATCAGCATTCCTTTGGCTGACTAATACAGATACCAACTTACTTTCAATAGCATATAGTTTCTCTGCTCCCATACCCCTCTATTTCCCTCTTTATGTTGTTTTTCTCCCACTTTAGCTCTTTATATTTAACATGCCCATTATCAGGAAATACAACTTTTTCCTGTTCAACTATATTCTGAATCTTATGGGAATTAAAGAGCAGAGTTATATATATTGAGGATAATGTACTATTGGGTTTTGCATTTACCCTTTTGGTTACCTTTACTGAAGATCTTCATTTCTTCACACTACTCCAAGCTACTCTCTTCCGTCTTTTCCTTTCATCCTGCTGTGCTCCCTTTAGTAATTCTTGTAAGGCAGATCTTTTGCTGACAAACTCTCTCTGTTTCTTTTCATCAGTGACTATTTTAAATTCTTCCTCATTTTCAAAGGACAGTTTTACAAGATAAAGAATTTTGGCTGGCAGTTTTTCTTTCAGTAACTTATATATATCATACCACTGCCTTCTTGCCTTCATGGTTTCTGATGAGAAATCAGCAGTTACTCTTATTGAGGATAACTCCTACGTGATGAATTGCTTTCCTTTTGTTGCTTTCAAAATCCTCTCTTTTATCTCTGGCATTTGACATTCTGATTAATAGATGTCTCAAAGTAGGTCTTTAGGGTTTATTTTGATTGGAATTTGTTGCACTTCTTGGACATGCATATTTTTGTCTTTCATAAGATTTGGAAAATTTTGACCGTTATTTCCTCAAACATTCCTTCTTCCCCTATTTCCGTTCCCATCTCCTTCTGGGGCACACATGACATGTATGTTTGTGCACTTTGTGCTGTCACTCAAATTCCTAAGATACTGCTTAATTTTTTTTCTATTCTTCTGACTGTATGATTTTGATTGTCCTGTCTTCTAGTTCACTGATTCTTCTGCCTGCTAAAATCTGCTGTTGTAAGACTCTTGTGTATTTTTAATCTCTATTATTGTGACTTTCATCCCCATAATTTATGTTTCTTTTTAAACTTTTCTATTCTTCTTTATGCTAACACTTTGTCTTCCTAATATCCTTTAGCCTTATATTCACCATTAGTTTATTTCTATCCATATTTTCCTTCATTACTTTGAATTGATTTAGGAGATGTTTTGAATTTCTTAGATTAGTGGTTCCAAATTCTGTGTCTCCACTGACATTTTAACTTCCTCCCTCAACTGAGCCATATATAGTTCCTTACATGTTTCCTGTATTTTCTATTTTTCATATCTTCTTATTCATATCTATAATACCTTCTGTAATTTTTTGCTGATATCTCAGCATCTAATTAGTTTGGTGTGTTAACTCTGAAAGTCAGTTTCTCCTTCTTGCATAGGGTCTTATTGTTGATTGGCATTGTGTCAAGGCTTTTCTTTGACAGTTGGGCCAACATATTCTGGACTTTAGAGTAGCCCATGTTTAACTGCTCAGATTTTCTTAGCTGTTCTGCTGAAAAATTCTTACCCTGGATATGTAGCACAGTTTTTAAGAGTGTAATTACTTCACCTCCAGGAGAAAGCTTCCTTTCCTCTGTTTCTTTTCTGGGAATCTTGATCACTTAAGTTTGTTTTTGTGCAGAATTTTCTCCCCAGCATCTATGATTTGTTTAAATTCTCTTCCTCACTCAGTGCCCCCTTTTAATTACACTTTTCAGTTCTGGGACCTGTCCTATCTTACCACATTTCATTTTCTTCACCTTTTTTTTTTTTCCTGAGGCTTTTCTTTTTCCCATTTCTTCCTCATTAGGGTATCTTGCCCGAGGGAGCCAGATGAGGTCAATCCAGAAAGGCCCATTTTGCATTTACATGGTCTAGCAAACAGAGACTAGATTGAGTGTGTGCACCTCTTGCCAACAGTTTTGCTGCAGTCTCTTTTTTTCCTGAGGGCACTTTTGTATGTAGCACTCCTCAGTCACTTGTGTTCTGCCCTAGGTCTCTGTGGACTTGGGTCTCTGTGCCTGGATATGTGTGGGGTTCTAACTCTCTCCTGTGTGTGGCTCTATGATCTGTATCCACAGCAAGAGGGATTCATGCTGTGCTACCTCTGTATGACTCCGAAGCTATGTGTAGCTGATTGAGCAGGAGGGGTCTGGACTGGTGGGTTTGGGACATAAATCTCCTACCTGATTTTGGCATTTTCTTTTATTTTTCTTCAGTTCACTTTTTGTGGAGTCCTTCTCTAATCTCTGTCATATTCCAGAGTTCCAAGAAAGTTGGATTTGTCCTTTTATTTGGTGATTCTGAGGGGATACTTTTCCAGGGGTGTCTTATGTTGCCATGTTGATGACTTCACTTCTTTTATTTTTTTAAAAATTGAAAAGCAAAGTTGGAAAAATCATTGAGTTTCTGTGATCTAACTGGTTCACAAAACCAGTGTGATAAGCAGAATAATGGACCCACCCAAAATGTTCATGTCTCAATCCTCAGAATCTGTGAATATGCAGCATGGCAAAATGTCATTCAATATAAAGCCTATAGATGGGGATTGTTTGGGTGGATCCAATCTCATGACAGTGGTCCTTTAAAAATCAAAGAAACTTTCCTTAAGGAAATGTGACTACAGAATGATGAGCAGAAATACAAGGTAGCTCATTTTGAATATGGCACAATCTTCCTGATCCAAGGAATGTGGACAGAAAAAGACACATTCTCCCCTAAAGTCAACAGAAAAAAACACAGCTTTGCTGTCACCCAAACTGTCTTTCCCCAAACTTACTTGATCATTTGGTAAGCAGGATGTACCCTCAGCCCAAAAGTTTTCCAAGTCCTAATACCTCGAATTTATGATTATATTACCTTATCTGGCAAAAGGGACTTGGCAGATATTATTAAATACAGTCCTTAAAATAAGATTATCCCGGATTATCTGTGTGGACTCAGTGTTATCATGCAAGCCCGTAAAAGCAGAAAACATTCTCCAGGTAGAGGTAGGAGAGATGAAGCAGAAAGAAAAGTCAGAGAGAGTCAAAGAGAGAGGATTTTGAGCAAAGGGAAGATGAACCGGGAATGCTGGTAGCTTCTAAAAAGCTTATAACAACACTTGGCCAACAGCCAGCAAGGAAACAAGATCCTCAGTCCTAAAGCCACATGCAGCTGAATTCTATTAACTAACTGAATCACGCTGGAAGTATATTCTCCCCCAAAAGCCTCCAGTTAAGAACCCAGGCCAGCCAACACCTCAATTTCAGCCTTGTGAGACCCTAAGCAGAGTACCCAGCAAAGCCCACTAGACTTTTGGATTACAGAAGTGCAAGATAATAAACAGGTGTTGTTTTAAGCCATGAAATCTGTGGTAATTTGTTACAGTGGCAATAGAAAACAAATATAATAATAGACTCTGTGAAAGGAGAACATATCATGGGAGTAACATCTCATGGAACAGACTTTAGGAAATTCTGCTGTAAGGGAATTTACCAACACATTTACAGTACTAATTGGTTGGAGAGATTTCAAGAGGTTTAAATAGATGTTCCTCTATATACCTTTAGATACTTTTTAAACTGTCTACAATGCACATTTATTACTTTCATAATCATAAAGGTTCTTTAAATGTAAAGGTTTTATGTGGGAGCCTTTACAGGACAAAGAACCAGATTTCCTCAAAAATAAACTGCAAAGAAAGAGGATTTAAAAAATAAAAATAAATTGCAAGGAAAAAAATAAATGAAAGAAAAATTATATGTTAAAGATGCTTAAGAGACATCAATCGAGGCCCCAGAGCTGCAGCTGCCTTGTCTGGAGCCAACCACCACATGCCACAGACACCACTCGACACATAGTCTCCATTCCTTTCCATTCCAGTATAAGATGACAACTCTCAAGGATCAGCTGATTCAGAATCTTCTTAAGGAAAAACAGATCCTCAGAATAAGATTACAGTTGTTGGGGTTGGTGCTGTTGGCATGGCCTATGCCATCAGTGTCTTAATGAAGGAATTGGCAGATGAACTTGTGCTCAATGATGTCATAGAAGACAAATTGAAGGGAGAGATTATGGATCTCCAACAAGGCACCCTTTTCCTTAGAGCATCAAAAATTGTCTCTGGCAAAGACTATAGTGTGACTGCAAACTCAAAGCTGGTTATTATCAAGCTGGGGCATTTGGTCCAGAGTAATGTGAACATCTTTAAATTCATCATTCCTAATGTAAAATATAGCCTGACCTGCAAGTTTCTTGTTGTTTCCAATCCAGTAGATATCTTGACCTATGTGACTTAGAATATAAGTGGCTTTCTCAAAAACCATGTTATTGGAAGTGGCTGCAATCTGGATTCAGCCCAGTTCTGTTACCTAATCAGGGAGAGGCTATGAGTTCACCCATCAAGCTGTCATGGCTGGGTCCTTGGGGAGCCTGGAGGCTCTAGTGTACCCATGTAGAAGAGAGTGAATGTTGCTGACATCTCCGTGAAAAATTTGCACACTGATTTAGGCACTGATGCAAATAAGGAGGTTCATAAATACGTGGTTGACAGTGCTTATGAGGTGATCAAACTGAAAAGTTACACCTCCTGGGCCATTGGGCTGTCTGTAGAAGATTTGATAGAAAGTATAATGAAGACCCTTAGGTGGGTATATCCAATTTCCATCATGATTAAGGGCCTCTATGGAATAAGAGATGACATCTTCCTTAGCGTTCCTTGCATCTTAGCACAGAATGGAATCTCAGACATTGCCAAGGTGACTCTGCCTTCTGAAGAAGAAGCCTGTTTGAAGAAAAGTGCAGATACATTTTGGAAGATTCAAAAAGAGCTGCAATTTAAAAGTCTTCTAATGTACCACTTCACTGTCTCAGCTACAACAGGATTTTAGTTATGGATTGTGCATGCTGTCCTTTTTGTCTGATCTGACATTAAAGCAGTAATATTAAGATGACCTAGAAAAAAACATCACTTTCTTAAAGTTAGAAGAATGGTTCACAAAACCCTAAAGCTATAAGCTGATGCTGGAGATGATACCTATCTTGTGTAATCCCACAACTGGTTATTATAAAATTGTTCACCTCTGAGGCACCAGTGCCAATGTTGTACATTCTGCAGCTTGCCTTTCAAACCAGAAGAATGTGTGGTTTCTCTGTGTTATATTTCTTCTGATTCCTTCATGCAATATTCCTAGTCCAACTTCTTTCCCCCTAATCAATCACATCCTGGACTCTAATGTGTAAATCCAATGCTGCATGTCTTGTGCATAACTATTCTAAAGGCTCTTATTTTGTGTACCAAATGTATGAAAGTAGTGTACATTGTCATGTAATGTTAAAAAAAAAGATCTACATATAAACAATGCAACCAACTATCCAAGTATCATACCATCTGAAACACCAAATAAACCATGAACATCAGAAAAAAAAAAAAAAAGAGATTGCAATTTATGGACTTCACTTGAACCCTGAATCAAACAAATTGCCAATTAATTAATTAAGTATGGTTATATACACACAGTTACATGATATTTATCAAATAATTTGGAAACTTGAACATTGAACAGACTGGATTTTTTATATGAATTCAATTAAATGATTAATCATTGAAATTAGGTATGATAATGGTATTATGGCTATATTTTTAATGTGTCCACATCTCTTAGAGATACATGTTGAAATATTTATGGAAAAAAATTAATTCAAAAAAATGCTGAGTTCAGCCGTGGATGCTGTGGTAAGTCACTCAAATATACCCGCCTAGGACTGAAGCAGTTACTCCCGCAGCTACTGATAGGGTTGGCTACTGACAGCTCACAGCTAGGTCCTTTTTGAAGATTTCCCCCAGCTGAAGAGAGCTGCTTGGCCCAAGGTCATGCCCCGTGGAAGTGGGAGGGGTAGGGAGAGACCATCATCTAATGACTAATCTATAAAAGGGTATAAATTCCCAGCCTGTCTTGTTCCAATTCAGGACAAAACTGTAGGGCCATCCTTACCCAGGGAGATTGGTTGAGACTTGAGATGAAACAGCATTGCAGTTCAAACTCTCTGTCTGCTCAATCTTACTTTCTTTGCCTCCTCACAGGTATTGATCTCAAGAGCAGCACCCAATAAACTTCCTGCATATTAATCTGTCTCAGAGTTTGCTTCCTGGGAACCTAACCCACAATGGTGTCAATAATAACGACAACGTCAAAATAATAGAGTCTGTATTTCAGGACATACCACAAGGAGTTTTATCCTTGATATTTTTTCACCGAAATTGGTACAACTAGAAGCAGAGCGTTTGAACCAAGTGTCTCCTCCACCAAGCCGCCAGACAAGCTCCTGCCTGTACATAGTGTCTTTCTGAATGTGGAAAGAGGGTAAATTGGGAGACAGCCAAACCCATAGTGCATATACAGACTCCAGGCACAGGTAGGGTCAGAGGTAGGATGGTCCCATTTGGGGAATGGATTCAGGGGTGCATCGGGCAACTTTCTGAATGATGACAGGCTGCAAACAGCTGCAAAGAACCAGCTACATTTGTTATCATGGAGAGTGCAGTTTCCTCATACTCACTAAGAAGCAAAGCTGTTTGTTATATCAGTATGCTTAGACTAGTAACTGAGATAATGAGCTGTGAACTAAACTAGAAATTGGCTACATTCTGTCACGTTTATTACAGCATTGAGCAACTAGATGTCAATGTCATAAGGCAGGCCCAAGTGAAGAATAAAATGGGTTTATATTTAAGTTTCACCTTCTCAATTTCTCTTTCCTACTCCCATAGTTTATACTCACACCTCTTCTACCTCCTATCTTCATTTATGTCTAATTCAAGGTTCAGCAAACCACAGTCCAATCCAGCCAGCTGTCTTTTTTTCTATTGATCTTAAACTAGGAATGATTTTATATGGTTGCCCTTGAATCATTTAAAAATGTATAAATATAAATAAATATATATGTTTATATAATGGCCTAAATTCTGCCTCTTTGCCCACAAAGCCTAAAATATTTACTATCTAACCCTTCAAGAAAAAGTTTACTGACCCCAGTTTTTGGTCAAAAAGCAGGGTTTATGGAATGGAAAGATTGGGGATGAGGATTAATTTTTTTCTTTACAATAGATTTTTAATCTGTCTGTTAAAGGCTTGAGGATACACACCAGATGGATGTCCGGATGTGGTATTAATTTGATCAAGATGGAATCAATATAAATATGCCTCAATAGCAGACAACTCAGGATCAGAGCCAAATCTATTTGAAGAGAAAGGCCTATGCTATTTTAAAAGAAGCCTAAAATACTGTCAGGAAGGCTGAAATTCCCACTAGTTGTCTCTCTTTTGGCGTAAGTCCAAAATTCTTCTTGAACTTTACTTTAAAATACCATGACTCATGGAGGAAAGTAAGCAGTTATTCCTGGGACATTAGGGAAAAGAAGCAGGTGTGACCCAAATGTGACCATAGCAAGGCCAAATTTCCTTTAAGTCTTGATTTTTAAAAACAAACCAATTTTACAGATGCATATTAATAAAGTATACAATCCATGCAAAGTATATAAACAATGGTATTTGGTATAATCACATAGTTGTGCAAGATCTCGATGTTTTAAACTTGAAAATTCATATGGATTTTTATTCACGTTGATAACATTGCTTTTTGTTCCTAGCTGCTAAAATAAATACCATATAGCGGGTTGGCTTAAACAACAGGAGTTCATTGACTCATGATTTTGAGGCTAGGAGAAGTCCAAATTCAAGGTGTCAGCCGGGCGATGTTTTCTCCCCAAAGACTGTGGCATTCTCGGGCTGGCTGCAGGCCATCCTTGGTTTTTGGCTTTTCTGTCACATGGCAATGCACATGGCACTGTCCTTTCTTTTCTGGGTTCTGTTGACTTACAGCTTCTGGCTGGATCCTTCTTTAGCAAAGAATTTCAATTAAATCCTCACATGGAAGCCTGTTCTCTGGGTAGTCAATTCCTGAAAGCTCCAGGAGGTCCCTGCTAGGGCAGCTTCTGGCCCTGGTGTCATATCTGGATAGGCTGAGGATTTTCTAATCATCAATTGCTGGTTCCTTTGTGCTTAAGACTTTAATTCTCAGCTTCTCCCTTTCCTCTCACATTTGACTATAAACTGCGAGGAGACATCAGGCTGCACCTTCCACACTTAGCTTAGCAATATCCAAAGCAATTTCATCATTTACAAATTCCACTTTCAATCCAACATCAGAACACAATTTTTCCAAGTTCTCTGCCAATTTATACCAAGGATAATCTTTCTTCCAATTTCTTATAACACATTCATCATTTCCTTCTAAGGCTTCATCAGAAGATACTTTAACATCCATATTTCTACTCTCTTCAAAGCAATCTAGACTTTTTCTATCAAGCACCTCCCACACAATTCTTCCAGCCTCTCCCCATTACCCATTTCCATACTCTTCTTTGTCTTCCCCAGTTGCTTTTTGCATTCCCCTTATGGCATTTTGAGCTTCCGCTTGCTCCTTTCCCACGTGTTCAGGACAGCTGACATTTCTCGGCTTTTTTCACCACCGTGCAGGATGTTAAGGTGGAGAATTTCTTTAGCTTCACCTCCTCCCCCGTCACCCCAGTGGAAAACAAAAGGGACAAGGGGCTCTTCCATTGGGGAGGACCCTGTTAATCAATGCCTCTAATGCCATCCAAGATAGTACCATCTCATCCATGTCCTGTCCTCAGGCAGGGTCATATAGCCAAGTCTCTCAGGATGGTTTTAGACACACGAACAGTTTTCCACGGGGATTTACTTTCTGGGAAGTCTCCTGCAGTTGGGAAAACCACTCTCATACTCCTAGCAACCCAGACTAAAGGCAGCATGGGCTGGTCGATATCTCTATTCTGTCAGTTGTCCCATTGGATGTGGGCTAAAATGCACTGTAGGAGATCATGGCTCTAGACATCGGAGCCTGCAATGCCCCATCATGGAACAGTCACACAAACCAAGCCATAGGACCCTCCCTGGCTTCTACCTTTTAACTATCTTTTAACTTACGTATTTCACTCTCAGAAAATAGGCCTTATTTCAACAGTTTGGTTTTCAAATGTTTGGTTTACATCGGTAGTTCTGCATTGCGTGAAAACAAGACTAACCTGCGGCCCACAAAGAGTCCAGCTCCCTGCACAGTACCCCAGACTCTCCTCTGGAGTCATTTGTACCTGTTGAGACAAAAAGGGGGTCAGCAAATGGTGGGGGTGTGCACAGGTAGCCAGGAGCCAGGGTATAGTTTCCCTATTCTTTCTGGAACCCACCCCCCCTTCCTCATCTCTGCCCTTATCCACCACACGAATTCATATCTGTTAATACATCCCACTTGTCCCCATATGGCCAGAGGCAGGCCAGCTTATCAGTCAGCCTGTTACCCCACCCTCCCCCCAGGGAGCCAGCACTACCCTGGGACAACTAAACTGATGACTCCTGGTCCTCCACCAGGCTTTGGTGATCCTGCCAACTAAGCCAAACTGTTGGTCAGGAGAGTTACCTAAAGAGATGGCAACCAACTCCAATACAGGTGTTGAAGTCACCAGCAAAATCATGCCTCACACAGGCTCTTGCAGAAATACGTTTCATTCAAGGTTTTGCTGGAAAGACCTTCACTCACATAGAGAAGAGACAGAGCAAGGTCAGTTTCATTAGTGTGCGTCTGTTCCCCTAGCCAACAGGTCTCAATCCGGGAAAGTGTTCTATGTGGAGCAACACTCTCTCATGTTCAGGTGCTACCATAGTGAAGGAACCTCACTATCTCCCCACCAGGAACAGATATACCACATGGGTATGAGCTGGATGTTGTAAAACATGCCCACCAGAGTCACACTGTCTCCAGCGAATGTTTACATATGATCGGGACAGTAGGGGAAGGAATGTACCAGCAGTCTCCTTATCTACTAGGAGTTTGTGTTTTATTCCACCAGGCTCACACACATGGTCCTGAGCACAGATGTGTTTGTGGGTCCAGGGAAAAACAACAGGCTAAGACTGCCTCATGCCACATGTGGTTTCCAAATATTTTTCTCATTTTGTCAGTTGTCTTTTGACTTTAGTGATACTATCTTCTGATGCACAAAAGTGTTTTGTTTTGTTTTTTAATTTTGATCAAGTCCCATTTATCTGTCTTTTGTTACTCATGCTTTTGGCCTAAAGTCTAAGAAACCATTGTGAAAAACAAAATCCTAAAGGTGTTTCCTTATGTTTTCTTCTAGTAGTTTTATAATTTTGGCTCTTATATTTAGTTCTTTGATCCTTTTTCGGTTAAATTTTGTATATGATGTGAAGTAAGGGTATACCTTCGTTCTTTTGCATGTGGATATTCACCCACTTTTTTCCCAGAACCGTTTGTTGAAGAGACTATTCTTTCCTCATTGAGTAAATGAGGAAATGAGTAAATCTTTGTCAAATATCAATTGGCCATCAATATGACGGTTTATGTATGAACTCTCAACTCGATACCAGTGGTCTATAGATCTGTTCTTATGCCAGTAGCATGGTGTTTTGATTAATATAGCTTTGTAGTAAGTTTTAAAATCAGATAGTGTGAGTTCTCCAACTTTGTTCTTTTTCAAGATGCTTGTGGGTATTTGGGACCCCTATACTTCCATATGAATCTGATACTTGGCTTTCCCATTTCTGCAAAGACAGCTGTTTGACTTTTTATTGGGATTGGATTGAATCTTTAAATAGAATTTGGTAAAATTGACATCTTAACAATATTTAGTTTTCCAATCCTTTAATACAGAATGTCTTTCCATTTATTTAGGTCTTCTTGATTTCTTTTAGCACCATGTACAAGCCCTTTAAATTTATTCTTAGATATTTAATTCTTTTAGTTTCTATTATAAGTGGAATTTGTCTTGATTTCCTATTAAATTTACTATTATTAGTATATAGAAACACCAAAAATTTTTGCCTGTTGACCTTGTTCCTTGATACTTTACTGAATCAGTTATTAGCTCTAGTAGCTTTGTTTTGGATTTTGTGGAATTTTTTAAATCTGCAGATTAAATTATCATCTGCAAAAAAGGAAGGGATTACTTCTTCCTTTCCAAATTGGATGCTCTTGATTTCTTTTTCTAGCCTAATTTCTCTGGCTAGAATGTCCAATACAATGTTGAATGTACAGTGGTGTCAGTAAGCATCCTTGCCTTGTTCTTGATCTTAAGGGAAAGCATTCAGTCTTCACTATTGAATATGATGTTAGCAGTGGGTTTTTCATATATGTTCTTTATCATGTAGATAAATATTTGTTAATGTTTTTATCAAGAAGGAATGCTGGATTTTTTTCACATGCCTTTTCTGTGTCAATTGAGATCATCATGTGGGTTTTTCCTTTGTTCTATTAATGTGGTATATGAAATTAATTGATTTTCTTATTAACTTTAGTTTGCTAAAAGCTGCTAAGAGCAATATACTAGAAATGGGTTGGCTTTTACAATGGGGATTTATTAGGTTAAAGACTCACAGTTCTAAGACTGTGAAATTGTCCAAATCAAGGCATCGTCAGGAGATCCTCTCTCCCCGAGATGCAGCTGGGGGCAATCAGGCATATGGTGTCACCCGCTCATCTCTCCCCTCTCCTCTGGGCCTTGTTGTTTTCAGCTTCTGGCTAAAATGGTTTCCTCTCAGTGTCTGTGTACCATTGATTTCAGATTCTGGCTCCTGAAGCCTTCTCTCTCCACCTACTGGGTTCCCCTGTCTTTGCAGCTTTTTTCTGTGTCATCAGATTTTTAGTTCTCTGTTTATAGGGGACTTCAGTAAGAGGATTAAGACCCACCGTGGGTCATGCAATCTAATCAAAGGCCCTTGACTGAAGTAATTTAATCCTAAAGTCCCACCTACAATAGGTTTACACACACAGAAATGGATTATATTTAAGAATAGGATTTCCTGCAGTCCACAAAAGCTTCAAATTGCCACATTTCACCCTCTGGACCCCAAAAATACATGTTCTTCCCATATGCAAAACACATTCATTGCAGCATAATATTTCAAAACTCTTAAATCATTTCAGTAACAATATTAAGTACAAAATCTCATCAAAATCTGCTATAGGCATGTAGTCTGTCCTGGGGGAAAATTTCGCCTCTGACTGTGGACTTGTGAAACTTAGAAAACAAATTATCTGCTTACAATATACAAAGAAGGGGCAGTCCTAGAATAAATGAGAAAATGGAAGGAAAACAGGGTCATGGGTCCCAAACAGTTCTAAAAACCTGCAGGGCATGCTCCTCTAGATTTCAAAGTCTGAGAGTCATCTATGGAACCATGGATTCTTGTCCTAGGGGCATGATTGAGTGGCAGTCCCACCTTTTCCAAGGCTTGCACAATGGCCATGTTCTTGGCTTCACCTTCATCAAGCATTTGGGTGGTGGCCAAACTCTAGGCCTCACCCTCCAAGAATACTGGGGTGACAGTCAGACTCTTCCCAATCTCCAGAGCACAGGCTCAACTCCCTTAGAACAGTGGGGTGGTGGCCAAACTCTCCCCAATCCCTGGGAAATATGCTCTACCCTCTCTTAAAGCTGGGGTGGTAACACTCTTCCTAAACAATGGGGCAGAAGGCCCACCCTCTTCAAGGTCTGGTGCATACTTGGCCATTCTTCACACATGGGTGGGTCCCTCTCTTGGCCCAAGAAGTTTTTGGTCCAGACATCAGCTTCCATGGTTCTGTCTTTGATGTCATTTTTCCTTCAATCTTTCCCTTTTCTGTCCCCTTTAGTATAGGCTGGCCATGTTTCCATTCACACAGGTCTCACACACAAAAAAAACTTGTTGGTTTCAGATGCAGGAAACAGGTGTCCAAGCCATCAGACAGCAGGACTTTCCACAGAGCCTTCCT
Source organism: Cabassous unicinctus (assembly GCA_029593785.1). NCBI lineage: Eukaryota > Metazoa > Chordata > Mammalia > Cingulata > Chlamyphoridae > Cabassous > Cabassous unicinctus. The sequence goes on along the minus strand of JAQZBX010013533.1, from coordinate 6,123 downwards.
GGATAACTGCATTTCCAACCCTGACTAACACTGAGATGACTGGCTGTTTCTATGTTCAGTTAAATACTCACATGGGGCACTATTCTCTGGGGACTTGTTTTCTGGAAGCTCAGAATTTCCCAAATCATCCATTTCTGGTTTCTTTGTGCCCAGGAGTTCAGTTCTCAACTTATCCCTTTCCTCTTGCATTTTACTATAAGCTGCAAGAAGAAGCCATGCAGCATTTTCCACATTTAGTCTGGAAATCTCTACAACTAAATATCCAATCTTGTCACTCTCAAATTTTGCTTCCCACTTAACATCAGGAGTTAAGTTTGCCAGGTTCTCTGCCACTTTAATACAAGGATTGCCTTTCTTCCAGTTAGCAATGACACATTCACCATTTCTGTCTAAGGCCTCATTAGAAGTATCTTTAGTGTCCATATCTTTACCAACTGTCTCTCCAAAGCAATTTCTATCAAAAAGCTCGCAATTCATCCAAAATATTCCCATTACCCATTTTAAAAGCCCTTTTAACATTTCTGTTATTTGCATAGCAGCACACACACCACAATTTCTGTTTTAGTTTGTTAAAAGCTGCTGGGGGGAAGCAGCTGTGACTCAATTGGTTGGGCTCCCATTTACCATATGGGAAGCCCTGGGTTCAATTCCCAGGGCCTCCTGGTGAAGGCAAGTTGGCTGACAGCCCGCGTGGCATGGTAAGCTGATGGCCTGCGTAGTGCAGTGAGCTGGCGCAGCAAGATGATGCAACAAAGGGAGACAAGCAGACACAGAAAAACACAAAGCAAATGGACACAGTGAGCACAAGCAGCAACGGGGGGGATAAATAAATAAATAAATAAATAAATAAAAAATCTTAAAAAAATAAAATAAAATAAGCTGCTGGGGGGGAGCAGATGTGGTTCAAGCAGTTGAGTGCCCACCTCCCATATGGGAGGTACCAGGTTTGGTTCCCAGTGCCTCCTAAAAGAAAAGAAAACAAACAGATAACAAGCAATGAGAAAAAAACCAATAAGCAGACAATGTGCATAGACAACAAGCAAAAACAATGAGCAAAGAGACAAAGGAGTCATCTCAGAGGGGAAAAACAGCTGCTGGGAGCAATATACCAGAAATGGATTGGCTTTTACAATGGAGATTTATTAGGTTAATGACTCAAAGTTCTAAGACCATAAAAGTGTCCAGATGAAGCCATCATTAGGAGATCCTTTCTCCCTGAGCTGCAGCTGTGGGTGATAAGGCACATGGCAGCATCCACTCATCTCTCCCCTCTCCTCTGGGCCACAGAAATTTCCATAGAAATTTCAAACTGCCACATTTATGTTGAACCAGCCTTGCATTCCTGAGACAAATCCCACTTGATCATAGTGTATAATTCTTTTAATGTGCCATTGGATTTGTTTCATAAGGTTTTTTTTTTGTTGTTGTTGTTGTTGTTTGGGGTTTTTTTGAGGATTTTTGCATCTCTAGTCATAAGGGATATTGGTCCATAGTTTTCTTTTCCTGCGATATCTTTATCTGGCTTTGGTATTAGGGTGCTGCTGGCTTCATGGAATGAGTTAGGAAGTGTTCCCTCCTCTTCAATTATTTGGTAGAGTTTGAGCAGGATTATTGTTAATTCTTCTTTGACCGGTAAAATTCACCAGTGAAATCATCTTGTCTTGGAACTTTCTTTTTTGGAAGGTTTTTGATTACTCATTCAATTTCTTTGTTATTAGTGTGCTGACATCTTCTTTTTGAGTCAGTGTAGGTAGATTGTTTGTGTTCTTCCAGGAATTTGTCCATTTCATCCAGGTTATCTAATTTGTTGGCATAGTATCTTTTTTTTCCCAAAAGATTTATTTATTTATTTGTTTCCCCACCCCCACCCCCATTGTTTTTGCACTTTCTGTCTGCTCTCTGTGTCCATTCACTGTGTGTTCTTCTGTGTCTGCTTCTTTTCTCCTTAGGCAGCACCGGGAACTGATCCTGGGAACTTCTGGTCTGGGAGAGAGGTGCTCAATCTCTTGTACCACCTCAGCTCCATGGTCTGCTGCATCTCTCATTGTCTCTCCTCTGTGTCTTTTTTTGTTGCATCATCTTGCTGCACCAGCTTTCTGCTCAGGCCAGCACTCCATGCGGGCTAGCACTCCTGCGTGGGCCAGCACTCCTGCGTGGGCCAGCACTCCTGCATGGGTCAGCACTCCACACAGGCCAGCACTCCGCATTGGCCAGCTTTCAATTCAGGCCAGCTCACCATAAGGGCCAGCTTGCCTTCACCAAGAGGCCCCGGGAATCGAACCCTGGACTTCCCATATGGTAGACGGGAGCCCAATCACTTAAGCCACATCCACTTCCCTCTATCAATTCTTGAAAGTGGTGTATTGAAGTCCCCTAATACTAATATGGAATCATCCATTTATCGCTTCAGATCTGTCAATAATCTATTCTTAAATTTGAAGACTTTGCTGTCAAATGGATATGTATTTATAATTGCTATGTCTTCTCATTGAATTGACCCCTTTATCAGTATATAATGTCTTTCTTTGTCCCATGTAAGTGTTTGATGTAAATATTTTTTCTGATATTTGTAAGTCTTATACTTTTTTTTCCCTCAATACTTCCATTCCTGCATACTTTCACATGTATTTGATACTTTGTAGTGAATCATTCTGAGTCCCTTTTTATTTGCTTATGAGTATGTTTTTCAGATATTTTCTTTGCAGTTTCATGGGCTTAAGTTTAATATCCTAAATCTATAACAACCTCATTTGTTGTGATACCAGCTTAACTTCAACAGCATACACAAGCTATGTTCCTACAGTCCTCTGTCCCCCCACCTTTTTGTTATCGTGGATTATTTCTTTATACATTATGCATACCAAATGACAGTTTTATCATTATTTTTTAGGCATTTGCATTTTAGAGCCCATAAGAAGTAAAAAGTGGAGTTATATCATCGATATAATACAATAGCACTGGAGTTTATAATCACCCATGTGGTTACCTTTACCAGGGTTCTGTATTTGTTTATGCCATTTTGATCTACTGTCTAGTGTCCTTTCATTTCAATATAAAGCTGTACCTTTAGAATTACTTAGAGGGCAGTTCTACTAATGATGCACTCCCTCTAGTTTTGATTATCTAGGAACGTCTGATTCTCTCCCTCATTTTTGAAAGACACTCTTGTCAAATATAAAATCCTTGTATGACAAATATTTTCATTCAGCACTTTAAATATTTCACCCACTGCATTCTTGCTTCCATGGCTTCTGATGAGAAATTGGCACTTAATATTATTAGGGCTCTCTTGCACATGAAACATTGCTTCTCTTTTGCAGCTTTCAGGATTCTTTCTCTGCCTTTGGCATACAAAAGTTTGATTATAGTGTCTCTGGGTGTGGGAAACCTGATTAAGGTTTGTTGGGCTTCTTGAATTTGTATACTCAAGACTTTCATTAAATTTTGGACGTTTTCTGGCAATATTTCTTCAAATATTTATTCTGCCCCTTTCTCTCATTCTTCTCTTCCTGGGACTCCCATAGTGTGTATATTGGTACACTTGATGGTGTCCCACAGGTCTTTTAGGAACTGATTTTTGTTTTGTTTTGTTTTGTTTTTTCATTCTTTTTTCTTTCTGCTGATCAGCCTAAATCATTTCAATTGTCTTGCCTTTGAGGTCACTTATTCTTTCTTCTGCCAGCTCCCATCAGCTGTTGAACCCCTCTAGGGAATATTTTATTTCACTTATTGTAGTCTTCAACTGTAGTATTTCTGTTTGCTTTCCATGTATACTTTATCTTTCTTTATTAAGGTTCTTGTTTTGTTTATATATCATTTCCCTGATATTCTTTAGTTCTTTATGTTTTCCTTTAGCTCTTCTTTTTATTATTATTATTATTATTATTCTTTGACTGGTAAGTCTGATATTCTTTGTGGACAGTTTCTGATATTTTATCTTGTTTCTTTTGATGGGTTATCATTTCCTGTTTCATTGTTTGACTTGGAATCTTTTGTTGCACATTCTATATTTTAATGTCCTAAATCTGGAATTTAGTCCCTGAGTTGTTTGTTCCTTAAGTTTGTATTCAGTTGATGATATGCCAGAGATTTCCTTGAGTACCAGGAACTAACAAAAACTAACAAACTATCACAAAAAAACACCTTTCAAAATCTTTGCAAATAGGCTCTGTATTGACTGGTGCTCTCCTTCAGAGCTTAGCCCTCCTGCCAAGAAGATCAGCCTGAGGTAAAAGTACAGAATTCTCTCCTGTCTTTTTTGAGCATGCACTCATGGCTTTAGACATTCTCCTGTTTTTAGGGATCTGACTGCTCCCTCTTCTCCCTATGAAATAGAATCCCCCTCTCTGGGGTCTCTATAATTTGTCTTAAAGCTGGTAATCCTTTGCCTCAGGCCACTTTGATTTGATTGTTTCTTACACTGATGTAGCTATCCACAAACTGCTCTTGCATGCAGAGCAAGTTTTGGGATAGCAATCCAGAGATATGTGTCCTGGTTCAGCTTTCTAAGCCGTCCTAAGATAGATTGGCACAGACATATGTGCACTCCAGTATACACATAGGGGTTACTCTGCTCCCTCTGGAAAGGGGCCAGGGGAATGCACTAAGAGTGTAGGCCAGCTATACACTGAGCCTGGAAGGGGGACAAGAGGGGAGAGCAAGGGTGCCATGATCTTTTCCTACCATTTTTTAAGTTGCATTTTCTTGATTCATCCCATTAATACATGCGTTTAACTGGTTTCCAGAGCTCTGAGGTAGATGGCCCTACCAGTTTTGCTAGTTGTTCAAAGATTATGTAAGGGAACAGAACCCTCGAGTTTCTCATGACTTCATCTTGGTCCTATAACATATTTTAATTAAAGTATGTTTAAAATACTTACCAGTTAAACTGCTTAACATTCTCCTCCAAAATCACAGAATAAATTTTAAGCTTTCTGAAGAAACACCATATTTGCCCCATGATCTTGATTCTTTTTCCATGCTCAAGGGCATTCCACTTGAAGAAGACCAGGCTGAGGGCAATAAAAGAAACTTATTAAATTATAAATGTGTTCCTTGAACAATGTTAAATATTATCCATGTATTCCCTATAAATACCTCACAAAGAACTTCTTTTAGGTGAGAGCATTCTTGAAGTAAACATTTAATAAATATCTACTGAGCTATTCAGACTTGCCACAACTGGATTCCTTTTTCTTTTCTTTTCCTTCCCACTTTCAGTGTTTTTTCTGAAGAGATCATGATTCCTAAAACTAAGAACCATTAGGGGCTGAGGGAGAGAGGGCTTCCAATCAATTTGGTCCTGGCCTCATGTTGAAATAGAACTCAAGGGTTGGCTATGGATCTACAACAACCTCACAAACTGATTATCTATTTACTTCTGATCCTAACTCACTGAAAACAGGAGATAATACCTAAGAGTGATGGGACTCAAAATCTAAAATGTGCTGAGGCCTTACTGAGGCTCCTTTTTTGAGTGGTGCAGGTTATATATTTTTTTCTGAGGACTCCTGAGCTCCTAATTGTTCTTAACCACGCAGTGACTTTTTATTCATCCATTTGGCAAATATGTGTTGAATGCTGAGTAATGGTGGGACAGACCCTGTGATAGAATATGCATATTTTTAAATGAACAAAATACATATAATCAGACCTTTGTGGAGATTACAGTCTAATCAACCTGTGAAGAGTCTGGATGTGTGCGGTCACCAAAATGTGTCCCTGGACCAGCAGCATCAGCATCACCTTGTGTGGCAGTTGGATATTATTGATGAATTCCAAAAAGAAATATAGATTATGCTTGTAAACTGGTCTGTTTCTCTGGGTGTGATACCATTTAATTGCATTAAATTCAAAAGTTGCATTTACTAAATTAAATTAAGATTAGGGCTTTGATTCGGCCATATCAGTGGTGCGTGGAGTCCCGCTCCCTTGGTGGGTGGACGCTCACACAGAAAGAGACACAGCAGAGGAGAGAAGTTAGTTTTGATGCTGAAGCCCTGAGGAGAGCCAAGCTATTTGCCTGATAGTTTACCACTGGTCTTGTGGAGAGAGCAGAGCAAATAAGCCAGGAAAGAGATGAGACCTGCGAAAAGAGATGAGACTTATGCCAGCCTACAGCTG
>JAQZBX010013532.1:0-39715 GCA_029593785.1 Cabassous unicinctus | reverse complement strand
GGTCTCTTTCTCCCATTAATTCTGTCAGTATCTGCTTCATGTATTTTGGGGCTCTCTGGTTAGGTACAGATATGTTTGTAATTATTATATCTTCTTGGTGGGTTGACCCTTTTATCAGTATAAAGGTCTTTTTTTGTCTCTTATAAAGTTTTTTACTTTGTCTCTTTTGTTTAGTATTACTATAGCCACTTCATCTCTTTTTTGGTTACTATTTGCATTAAATATTTTTTCCATTCTCTCACTTTAAACCTATTTGTGTCTTTGGCTAAGGTGAACGTCTTGTAAACAACATATAGTTGGATCATGTTTTATTATCTATTGTGTTAACTTCTGGCTTTTGATTAGAAAGTTTACTAAATTTGCATTTAAAGTTATTACTGATTAGGAAGGACTTCAGCTGTTTTGCTATTTGTTGTGGTTTGTTTTTGTTTTTGTTTTTGGTAAATCTTATCTCCTCCCCCCCCCCATTTCCTCTACTGCTGCCTTCTTTTTGGTATAGTTGATCTTTTGTAGTGGTCTATCCTGGAGTTTGATTCCCCTTCTCCTTTTTCCTCTCTATATATTTTTAGATACTATCTTTGTGGTTACCATGGTATTCACATTTAACATCCTAAATCTCTAACAGTCTAGTTTGAATTGATACCATCTTACTCTCAGTAGCATATACAAAAATCTCTGTTCCTATACTCCTCTATCCCGTGCTTTAAGTTTTCTTGTCATAAATTTCATCTTTGTATTTTCTGTGCCCTATAACATAGAAATCTTATTTATACATCTTTATTTTAGATACAAAAAGAAAAGTGGAAGTTTATACCAAGAATACAGTAATACTGGGATTTATATTTACCCATGTCATTACCTTTATTATAGATCTTTGTTTTTTCATAATGCTTCAAGTTACTGTTTAGTGTTCTTTCCTTTCATCCTGAAGTACTCATTTTAGCCTTTCTTGTAAGCCAAGTCTCTTTCAACTTTTGTTTATCTAACAATATCTCAGTTTCTCCCACATTTTTGAAAGACTTTTTGCCACATAAAGAATTCTTTGTTAGTAATTTTTTTCTTTCAGGACTTTAGATATGTCATCCTACTTCTTTCTGACCTCTATGGTTTCTGAGGAGAAATTGACACTTGATCTTATTGAGGAAAGCTTGTCTATGACGAGTCACTTTTTTCTGGCTGCTTTTAGTATTCTCTCTTCTGTTTAGCTTTCCAAAAAAGGTTCTCTTCCCAATTTCTCTTCCTGGGATCCAGGCACTGTGCTTTATGACTTAACCTCATTCTTTTGCCCCAGGTTGCTACATTTTGCTCAGTTCTGTTCCATTTTTCCATACCAGGTGATTCCTGGTTAGGCAACCCAAATGAGCACCTTGAGTCAATCTTCTAGTGAACAAGCTGGATCAGACATACAAACATAGCAGATTTGCACATAAGCTGTTTTAATAAACAGACCCCAGGATCCACACTAGGCAAACCTTACAGCTTGTCCTGCAGAGCCAGGAGAAGGGCTAAGACAAGCAAAAGTGTCCTACCTTCTTTAGGTTTCTTTTTCGTGATTCAGCAAATATGCTCATTTGTTGTCTATCCTCAACCTTTTCCAGAGTGTTGGTAAAGTTGGTTCTGACAGATTCTATTTTGCCATGAACCAGGGATGGGTGAATTTATCAGGAGCGTCTTTCTCTGCCATCTTACATCCCCTCGCCTTCATTTTTGAAAGATGCTTTGTCTTGGTATGGAATTTTAGGTTGATAGTTTTTATTTTCAATAATTTAAAGATATTGATCCACTATCTCTGGTTTGCCTTCTTTCCAATTAGAAGGAAGTCTACTGTTACTCTTATCTTACATTCTTTGTAGTTAGTGTCTGTTTCTTCTGGCTGCAGTTAAGATTTTTTTCTCTTTAACACTAGTTTTAAACATTTCTGCTATGATATTCTCTGGTGTTGTTTTCTTTCTTTTTTTATTAGAGAAGTTGTGAGTTTACAAAAGAATCATGCATAAACTACAGGATTCCTGTATACCCTCCCATCCCTAACACTTGCCTTGGTGTGGAACCTTTGTTACCATTGATGGTAACACTTTTTAAAAAAAATAATTGTACTATTTTTTTAACAGTACTTACCTTTGTTACAGTTCATGAAAGATTACTAAAATAGTTCTATCATCCATTAGTTACATTAGGTGTATTTTTCCCTATATGCCACCCTATTATCACCACGTTGTGTTAGTATCATATCTCTGTTATAATTCATGAAAGAACATTGTTATACTATTAACTATAGTCCATCATCTACAATAGGGCTCACCATCTTGTACAGTCCTGTTTTGTGTTTTAATTTTATATTCTGGTATGTATTCTTTGTTTCTTTTATCTGTTTATATCTCTCCTTTACATGCTTATGCTTTCCTCTGTGTACTTTCTTAACAACTGTTTTAATTCCTTTTTTTACTAATTTTATCATCTGTGCCATTTTTGGCTCTGTATTGATTAATTTTTCTCCTAATTATGGGACATTTTCCTGCTTCTTTGCATACCTGATGATATTATTGGGTCCAGCCATTGTGGTTTGTACCTTTTTGCATGCTAGATAATTTTATATTCTTATAAATAACCCTCCTGTTTTTTTCTGGGACACAGATGTTTGATCCTTTCAAGACTTGTTTTTAGGATTTGTTTAGCAAGACCAGATTATTTAGTCCAAAGCAAACTGATAATACCATTCATTGTGCTCTGCCCAATGCCGTGTAAATTACGAGATGTTACCACTCTAGCTTATTAAAACACAAACTATTCCCAGCTCTATGTTCACTCCAGAGATGGTTCTTTCTGCTCTTTTCATTCTTTTCCCAGCCTTGGGTGCTTTATTCACATGTATACATTGACTTGTACTTAGCTGAAAAATGAGGTGATCATTCTGCATCTCTAGAGTGTGCTCCTTCTCTGTGTAACTGCCTTCTCTCTGGTGCTCTGCCTTACAGATGCTAGCCACATTGGCCTTACTAGAGTCCCAACTCCTTCTCCTCAACTCTGGGCCATTCCTAGGCTCTGTCTAGATTTCTTGCCTTTGCTCCTGCCTGAAAACTGTCTATACGCAATAATCCAGGGAAGTCTTAAGGCTCACCTTGTTTTTACCCCCTCTCAGAGATTACAATCATGTTTTTCCTGATGTATACCATCTAAAAAATCCATTTTTTAATGTTTTATGCAGATTTTAGTTATTTTTTAAGGTTGAAACATAAATCCTGTCCATATCAGTTTTTACGGTAATTCCTCTATCTGTAATGCCAAAATGAAGCAGCATTTATTTTTGTGACCTCCCTTCATTGAGTCTTGCCAAAGCTTTCAACCTATTATTCTCATAGAAACAATAATTTTTAAATTTCCTACTCTCACTTCATTGATTTATGATTTTTTAAATCAGACTTTGCATAAGGTGGTATAAGAACTGTCACAGATTATAATTTATAAAAAAAGAACTCAGCTTTTCTGAATAAGATTTGCAAGTATAGTTGGGAATGTGGTTTCCCTGCCAGAATTTTTCAGCTCACAACTTAACTGCAAAGCTACAATTATCAAAACAGGTTGGTACTGACATAAGGAAAGACATATAGACCAATAAATAGAATTCTTTGCCCAAAATCCACACATTTATGGCCAGCTTCTTTTCAACTGGGGTGCCAAGTACATTTAATGGGAAAGAATAGTCTCTTCAACAAATGGTGCAGGGAAAACTGGATGTCCACAGCTCAAAAAAATGTAAATGATCCACTGCTTCACAACATATAGGAAAATTAAATCAAAATTGATGAGGGACCTAAATATAAGAGCTAAAACCACCAAACTTTTAGAATTGGACATAGGGAAAAGCTTCATGACCTTATATTTGACACCAAAAGCACGAACAGCAAAAGAAAAAATTGAATTGTACTTCATCAAAATTAAAAACTTTGGTGTATCAAAGGACATTATGAAGAAAGTGAAAAGACAACCTACCAAATGGAAGAAAATAGTTGCAAAGTATATCTGATAAGTGTGGGGTTTTTTTGTTTTTTGTTTGTTTGTTTGTTTTATGTTACTGGGGCCGGAGAATGAGCCCAGGACCTCATATGTAAGAAGCTGGTGCTCAACCACTGAGCCACATCGGCTCCCCTGAGCTGGTTTTTTGGTTTGTTGCTTGTTTATTTTTGTTTTTAGGAGGCACCAGGGTCCAAACCCGGAACCTCCCATGTGGGAAGCAGGCACTCAACTGCTTGAGCCACATCCGTTCCCCTGATAAGTGTTTAATCACCAGATTATATGAAGAACTACTACTAATTAATAGCAAAAAGACAAACAGCTCTAAAAAAATGGGAATTGTATAGACATTTCTCCAAACAATATATACAAATGTCCAATAAACACATGAAATGGTGTTTAGCATCATTAGCCATTTGGTAGATGCAAATCAAAATCACAATGGGATGGCTTTTATTTGGGGGGGAGGGGGAAAAAAGGAAAATAACAAGTGTTGGAGAAGTTACATAGAAATTGTAACCCTCCTGTGTTGCTGATAAGAATGTAAAATTGTGCAGCCCCTGTGGAAAACAGGTGGAAACCACCCAAATGTCCATCAGCAGAAAAATGGATGAACAAAATGTGGTATATACATACAATGGAATATTATTCACCCATTAAGTGGAATGAGTTCTGATTCATGCTTCAGCATGGTTGAACATTGAAAACATTTTGGTGAATGAAATATGCCAGACACAAAAGAATAGATTTGCGTGATTCCACTTACATGAAATACTTAGAATAAGCAAATTCATAGAGACAGAAAGTAGATTAAAGGTCCAAGGGAAAGGGAGAGGGGGAGTTATTGGTTAATCAATACAGAGTTTCTGTTTGGGGTGATGTAAAAGTTTCGTAATGGTCCTTGGTGATGGTAGTACAACATTGTGAATGTATTTCATACTACTAGATTGTACATTTAAAAATGATTAAAATGGGAAATTTTGTGTTATACATATGTTAACACAAGAAAGATTTTAAAAATTGATCAACATGACATTGATTGCTGCTTTTCCAAAAGTATCACATAATCTGTTATATTGTTTAAGGAGAAGAATTACTGCATGTCCATAATGGAAATAAAAGGTTATATGCAGAGATGGCCTTTTATGTTAACACTTTGAGTCTCACCTTCCACTTTCACTTCAAACAAAACTTGACTCTTAATCTACACAATTATAGAGTTGACTGCTAGTTTACAAGAAATAGGGGAGAAAGAACATATTTTCTAAATGAATCCTCATAGTATTACTTAAATCCAGAATGTGGGAAATTCTACAAACCAAATAACTCAGTTTCTTCAACAAATAAACGGCCTATAATAAGAATAAATAGATGTAAAAACACTATTTAAAATATTAGAAATGAAAAATATGTTCAGGGAAATATTTTTAGTCAGGATATACCATAGACTGTTGAAGAGATAGTAAATTATAATATAATACTGAGGAATTTACTCGAAACACCATCTAAAGGGATAGAAAATATGAAAGGACATTTATGATACATGGGAATAGTTTGAGAGACTTGTTCAGTTTTATAAATAGGAATCGCTGGGGAGAAGTAGTATTAGAGAACTGAAATTTTTACCGAATCAGTTCTATTAAAAAAAAGTAGAATTTTCAGATTGAAAATACGTAATGAGTGTTGAGTAGATTAAGAAAAATAATCCACATCTAGGCCATACTATAGTGAAAGTGCAGAACATCAAAGATCAAGATAAAGTCTTAAAAACAACCAGAGAGGAAAGACCATAACTGTTATTTCAGTAATAGTAAAAGAATAAAACATTTATTAGGTCATAAGAACAACATTAATAGGAGAATAGATAAGAGATTGGTAATTTCAACAGTTTTGAGGTGAAAAGTAGATGTCTTTTATTTTCCAAATGAATCTTTCTTTTTTACTGTAATGAAACATTTGAGAATCATTTTCAGAGCTATTTTTATTCAGTATCAAGGTATGATTATTTTGAGAAAGCTGTCATTCTGTTATTTCAATCTTATTCCTTTCTAACATTTCCCCTTTGAACTTGTGGTCAGGTTGATCATTGGAATATGCGTATTAATTTTAAAATAAATTTCTTTGCATCACTGTATCCTTGATATTCAATTTGTAATGCTATTCATGCCTAAAATTCTTGGTAGTAAAACTTTAAGGAGTGACACAGGGTGGTCATGTAACTTGCTTTGTATGAGACTGTTAGTGATACATTGCCTTTCTCTTTATTATGTTTTCACTAATGAATATGGAATATTTAATTTTATAAACTTATTAAATTTCTAATGCATTTAAATTTCTAATGCCTGAAATAAGTAAATGAAAGGTTTGTATTTTATTAGCAAGAGACTTTCACCTCTTCAGATCTGCATTTAAACTTTAGTACCTTTCAGAAGCCTTCTTTGATACCTCCTTTTCCCATTAGATTACATGCCTCATGTCCTTGTAATGCCCATTGCAATCATTTAGCACTCACCAAGATATTTATTTTTATTCATCTTGCTGTAAGTTATGGTCTCTACTCTCAAGTTACTGCTCATATTCTAATGAAGAATACAGTATAACTTTTCAGTATTTCCTTGAGCTGTTTTTTTCTCCCTAAGGCTATTTCCTATAAAAAATTCTCAATAGTTGGTCTCTTTTATAAAAAAATGATATTTTTCCAGGCAAATCTTAGTGACAGCAATGGTTAAGACATGAATTTATTGTATTCTTCAATTTAGAGAGTAGACCTTTTTTTGGCATGCTTAATTATTTCTCACTATAGAGCTCTTGTGAGAGTCTTTGTACATGAGGAATAATTGTTAATGTCCAAACATCTGTATTAGCCTAGAGTTGTTCTCCAAAATATGTGTTGCAATCATTTTAATTTAGTCTACATCTTTACTGGAAAAGCGTGTGTAAGGGTAGTAAAAGAAACATTTAATTAAAATTTACTAAAATTAAGTTTCATTTTGTTCTAAGTAGAAAATAATTAAAATTCTGTCTGCTACTAAAAAAATGCAAACAGAAAACTTAAGTCTAGATATTAAATTAAAGTGTCATGTTCCCCCAAAAAACATACTAACTGTAAGGATTTATAAATTAAATAAGTTTTTCATTGAAACAAACATAATCATTAGTTTATGTTGTTACTAATATATACCAGAGTTATTTGTTCCTAGTTGTTTTTCTTTCTTTGAGTTTCCAAGTAAAGTATATCCTGACTTCACTTTTAGTTGTTAATTTCAAGGCCCAAATACCACAAAGCTATGAAAATTAGTTCATCTTATGATTGTCTTTATACCTTATCTTCTGTCTTATTTACTAATTTTCCTACACCTTTAATCTTTGCTTTGGAATCTTTAGAACACCTGAAGAAATTACCTTTCAAATTGTTTGCAGTCATTGCAAGTAAAGATTAAGGTGTTAAAAAAAATCTGGAAACCAAGAATTGGAGGATTCTTGTATATGAGAAACATATCTGTGTACCAAAAGATAAGGTGTCATCAAATCAGGGAATATTTTAAAATAACCTGCATTTTTATTTTATACCCTGTCTACTTAAATAGAATGTTAGTTCCTAGAGGGCAAGAAGAATATTTCTAATAATAAGAGGGTATAACAAGAATTATGGAAGAGCTGAGACTTCACTGGAACTTGAAAGTGTGATCAGCGTAGGTAAACAGAGCAGAATGAGGGCATTATAGGCACAGTGATGATCACAGACATGTAAGCTCTGATTGATTTGAGCTAATGTGGACCTAAGTACTCATTCATGAACCAGATTAGAAGAAGATAGATTATGGCTAGATTGGTAAGGGCTTTTAATACCAGACAAAGGATGCATTATTTTCTTTTTGCCATGTAACTAATTACCCCAAAACTTGGCAGTGCAAAACAGCAAACATTTATCATCTCATAATTTCTGTGGGTTAAGAATTTGGGAGCAGTTTAGCTGGGTGGTTCTGGCTCAAGGTCTCATAAAATTTACTGTTATGGCATCAATGGGGGCTGCAGTCCTTTGCAAGCTTGACTGGTGTTGGAGTATCTGCTTCCAAGGTGGCTCATTTACATGGCTGGTGGCAGAATCCCTGTTACCTCATGAAGCTCTCCATTGGGCAGCTTGAATGTCCTCAAGACATGGCAGCTGACTTCCCCCTGAGAGACTGCTTAAAGAGAGAGAACAAAACAGAAATTACATTTTAATATCTTTTATGACCTAGCCTGAGGACTCAAAATTCATAATTTCCACAACATTATATGCATTAGAAGCAAGTTACTAAGGATACCAGTAATCAAGAAAAGGGGAATTAGTCTCCACCAAAGGGAATATTACCAAAGAATTTGTGAACATATTTTCAAACCACCACAAGGAGTTTTATTTTTACTGTCTAGTTTGAAATTAACAATATAATCACATGTAGATAATGTTTAATCTTAACGGTTAGGGGGAAACAGATGTGGCTCAAGCGATTGGGTTCCCAATAGGAGGTCCAGGGTTCGATTCCCGGGGCCTTCTGGTGAAAGGCAAGCTGGCTCACGCAGAATGCTGACACAGCAAGATGGCACAACAAAAGAGACAAGAGAGACAGTAGGAGGCGCAGCAGACCAGGGAGCTGAGGTGGCACAAGAGATTGAGTGCCTCTTTCCACTCCGGAAGGTCCTAGGATCAGTTCCCAGTGCCACCTTAAGAGAAGACAAGCAGACACAGAAGAACACACAGAAAGCAGACAGCGAGCACAAAACAACAAGGAGGGGGGGGAAATAAATAAATCTTAAAAAAAAAAAATCTTACAGGTTAGGATCAACAGACGTAGATTGGAGCTCCAGAACCCAGAATAGGCTATCTGTCCACAAACAGTCAGGTTGTACATCTAGAAAAGGATATTTAAGTTTTTAAAGTTCAGATGGGAAGTGTTAGACTGGCATCCAAAGTAGAGAAAGACTGAGATTCCAAGATAGACTATCAAAATAGTGACAGTTCTTACAAAACATAAGCCTTTCAGGAGTCTAGTAGGAGACACAAAAGGCATTAGAAACTAGGTAAGAAGAATGGATGATTATAAAATATATTTTGAACAAGATTTCCCTGCCAAAACAAAATTGAGCCTGTATATTCTCTGGCCTTTGGGAATTCCCATACTCTCAGTACCACTGGCCATTTTAAGAATTAAACTAACTCTAAGAATGATGGAAAAATGATAATGTATTTACAATACTCAGTAGTCACAGGTTTTAATCAGCATATCATACCTGTTGATTTTGTCCTCAGCGTATCATAGAAAACTTAGCCTGGCTTTTATTTAGGATTGATTGATTTTAATAAGGGATAAGTGTAATGAATCCTTGATAGCAATGAGTGCTTGATAGGGCTGAGAGAGCTAAAATACTGGGATTTTGGTGTTTTGTGGTTGTTTTTGTTGTTTTATTTTGATTTATTTGGGGGAAGGTGTTTTACTTCATTTTGCTTTTGCTGTTATTCTTTTTATTTGGACAGCCTAATAGAAAATGGTCATAGTATGTGAACCTGCAGTTCAAAGTGATAGAAATTTCAATTAAAGAATAGGACAATACCAAGTTTCAGGCAAGGATGCAAAGCACTGATTTACAGAGAAATTTGTCAATATCTAGTAAAGTTGAAACTCTACATTGCCTCTCACCCAGTAATTTCACTCCTAGGTATGAAAAATGTTTTACTGACCTTTGTTGCCATGTCCTACCTACCTTGGTACCCACTACCTTGCAAAAAATATACTCATTTACTATATGTAAAGCAGCCTGATATTTTCTAGCTTGTATTTTTTGCCACTCACTAAATTTATTTCATAACACATTAATGGGTAGTGATGCACCATTTGAAAAACTCTGCCCTGAGGAAACTCTTGTGTGTACCCAAGGAGACATGTACAAGAATGTTCATGGCATAATTGCTAATAAAAGCAAAAACTCAGAAACTATGTAAATGTCTGTCAATGAGAGAAGGTAGGAATAATTTGCAGTATATTCATAGAAAGGAACACTCAGCAACAGTTAAAATTAATGTATTAGAGTTACATGAGTCAGTATGCATAAATTACAAAACATGGTTTGTTAAAAAAAACACAGAGAAGAATATATATAGGATAATATTTATGTAAAGTTTTAAAATTTGTAAAGCAATATATATGTAGCAAAATCATAAAGATATGGACAGGAATGATATTCACTGAATCAAGTATAGTCATTTAATCTTGGGGAGGGAATTGCATCAGTAAGTATATAGGAAGTATCACTATATTTTATTTCGTAACTGAACAGTGAATACATAAGTATTCGTTATATTGTCCTTTACACCTTTTATCATTCTTAATTTTTTCATATTAAGAAAAAAGAGCCATTCATTCAGTATGATAAAGGTCTAGGAACATCCTCTCACAGTTGTAGTAAAGATACTTTTTATATTGTATTCTCTGTAAATGTCTAGATTGATGAAATTTATATGAAAGATTATAATAGGCAACTTTTATTGAAGTTTTCCAATGTGCCAGGCACAATTCTAAATATTTTACTTGTATTAAGTGATTTAAATCTCACAGTTACTCTGTGAGCAAGATATTGTTATTTTCCCTATTTTACAAATGAGGAAACCAAAGAAAGAGGGAAATAACTTGCCCAAGGTCACACAACTAGTAAATAGCAGAAGCAGAATTTCAATTCAGTATGTCTTGCTCCAGAACCTGTACTGTTAGCCACTATGATATAGGAAACCTCCCTCCCAAAATCACTAACTAAAAATGTAGGAAAACTAAAGATTATGGTTGTTGCTATGGCTTTGGAAAAGAACGTTTCCTCATTTTAATACTTAGACAATGAGAGGGGCTTAGAGAAACTGTGATCTGGGAGCTAGGAAAGAAATATTAGAATGCTAATACCCATTTTGTCATAAGAGAGAAACTGAAAATAGTGCCTTAATTAACATTAAAATTCCAGCTAAAAGGACAGATCATTGCCTAATGTAAATAGGAGAATTATTTTTAACTTATTCATGTATGGTAAATCAGAAACCTTGAAGATCTCTAAGAGAAAATTAGGATTCACCTTATTAATTTGAATTTTTTGCAAGTGAGGACTGAAAACCTGGTGGGAGATAAGGCAAAAATATTAACATTTTATTTGTTCATGATTCAGAGATTTTAAAATAGGAATACATCACAGGAATCAGCTTATAGTGAGGTGAAAAGCCATCTGGGCACAGCCAGAAACCTGACTCCTGGGGTTGGTTCTGCCACCAGTTCATAGTGTAGTCACCAAAATTGTCCCCATTGTGAGCAAAGGTTAATTATTCTTCTTACGTATGCCCCAACCTAAAGAATAAAGATGAAAGAGCCATGACGAGTGAAGTGGTAAAAGCCTGTTTTAAGAATCTATTTGTCATTAAATTGCTTGAATTTTATAAACAATTGCACATTTTCAAATGATACTGGCTTCTACATGATTTTGTCTCATGATATATAACTAATTGTTGTCTTGGTCATAAAAATTATTTTCTTTCAATTCACTAGATATATACTAGCTAAAAAATTGACAATTCCTCAGAGAAACAGTTTTGAGCTGTACATTATTCTATACCTAGATGTTGGTACCCTGGTTTATTCTCAGAAGTTTAGCATGTTTGTTGGCTCCGTAACAGTTGTGGGGCTGTCTCCAAATGTAGTATTCTAACCTAATGAAAATAGAGCAGTTAGGCCAAAATAAGATGATTTCTGGAAGCATTATTTTCAGTTAGGTGTTGGTAGTTTATATTTGCAAAAGCCGTATAAAACAGAAGATATGCAAGTGGGAGGCCTTTGAGAGTGCAGCATAAATGCAGTATTAGAAATAATTCTAATATATATTGCTTGTTCAAAGTGAATATGAAGTGCATTCCAGCTTTGGATATTAATCAAAGGTGTGTTCTCTTTTATCCCCCCTCTAGTGATGCTATTGCTGAGATTAGAGCTATTTGTATTGAAGAAATTGGTGTATGGATGAAAATGTATAGTGATGCCTTTCTAAATGACAGTTACCTAAAGTATGTTGGTTGGACACTTCATGACAGGGTAAGTTACTCTGTTCCATGCTTTCATGAAAGACATGCTTGTGTCAGTACTGAAATGCTAGGAGTAGAACTTCTACTGTTACAGCATGTTGCTGCTGCTGCTGCTTTTTTCTTTTCTTTTCTTTTCTTTTTTTTTTTAGGAGGTACTGGGGATTGATTGAACCCAGGACCTCGTACATGGGAAGCAGGCGCTCAACCACTGAGCCACATCCGCTTCTTTTTGAGCATAGAAACTTCAGTCTCCTTTGAATCCTTTGAGAGAGTTGGATGAATTTAAATGATCCTGAATGCACTTGGATAACTAACATCCTCTACTCCAACTTAATAACTTTGTTAAAGACACACCACTAGTAAGTAGTAGCCGCAGGATTCTTTTCACTATATTGTCCTGCCTCTCTTTTAAACATTCTGCCATTTATTTGTGTTCCTAACTGCTCTCTCTGGAATGTTCAAGACATTCAATAAATACTTGTTAAATGAATAATTGAAGACCCTTTAATATGAAAGTAGGTTTATCCACAGGATCATTCAGCACTTGTATAAAGGACAAATGCACATACCCTTCTCTAATTAAAATTATAGTTTAAAAATTCTCTCCAGCTGCCATAGGATAGGATGGGAAATACTCCATGTTGAATCAGCTGTTAGAGTTATTAAATGTTTGAAAAAATTAGAGCTCACTCTCAAGTAGCTGAGGTTTTCAGTGCATTTTTAATTAAGTATAAGTGCAACACAAACTGCACAGTTGCTTAGTCCCATCCTGTTTATGATGTTAAGTCAGATGTTTACATTGAAAATTATTTTAGTCTTCATAAATTTGAAAATATTTTCAACCTTTTTGGCATGTAATTGACTGTTTCTGCTGTGTTTTTGTTTGTGTTTCTGAAGCAAGGGGAAGTCAGGCTGAAGTGTTTGAAAGCTCTACAGAGTTTGTATACTAATAGAGAATTATTCCCCAAATTGGAACTATTTACTAACCGATTCAAGGTAAGCGTCAAGAATGCTGAGCTTATTTTATTTTTCACTTTGAAATGCTAGTTACTGCCAGTTTAGTGAATAATTCTACTATAACAAGTATTTAGTTCATATTCTTAACATTCTTTAAGTAGATCCTTACAAGATAGCTGAATGAATCTATGCTTTAAAAATATATTACCAGAATGAGATTTTACTTATTGCCTTTGTGAGAAGGCTCTCCTGCTTAAAATAAGATTTTCTTCATATACAGCTGTTTATAAATATATTAATTTTGCAAGTTAAAATCTCAGTGTTGGGGAAGGGATTTGGGAGGAGAGGGACTTTCTCTTTTTACTTTATGTCCTTCTGTGTTGTTTGAATTTGTTTTATCAAGGCAAGTGTATTGTCTCATTTTTGTAGCTGTAAATATAGTTAGAAATACCTGTGATTTCAGTCAAGGGAGTCAGTTCCTTAGATAGAAATTACAGATTCCTAAATTATAGGCATCCTGAGGATTCGTTGGCTTAAGGGAAATCTTTACACTCTGCTGCCTTTTCTCCTGACCACATGTTCCCCAAACACCATCACACCACCCAGCCCACCTCCAAATGGATCCAATGCAATGGCTATCCTTTAACATGCCAGAAACTAAATTTCTGCTGTCAGGGCACCTGGTTTCCTCGTCCTCCCCATTGCGTGCTTCTTCCCAGTCAGGGCCCAAGCATCCCCTCCCCAATAAAGAAAAGAGAAAAGATCCTAGTGTTAGGGAAACCCAGTTGATGAAAAAGATTTTATAT
Source organism: Cabassous unicinctus (assembly GCA_029593785.1). Lineage (NCBI taxonomy): Eukaryota > Metazoa > Chordata > Mammalia > Cingulata > Chlamyphoridae > Cabassous > Cabassous unicinctus. Next base: position 25,855 of record JAQZBX010013532.1, on the reverse strand, counting down.
TATGAGTGTTTATATAAATTGGGGAAGAGTACAACTATGATAATGTGGTTCCAAGAATAAGGATATACCTTTAACCTTTTATTAGTCTTGCATATACTCCCCAAAGCACATTACCTTAGGTCTGCCCTGATTTTATTTTCTACTCATGGTTGGTTGGTTTGTAACTTTTTTTTAAAGGATCGTATTGTGTCAATGACACTTGATAAGGAATATGATGTTGCTGTGGAAGCTATTCGATTGGTTACTCTGATACTTCAGTAAGTATGATATCTGTTAATATTTTACTTTAATGTATTGATATTTTAATGCCCTTTATCCAGCATTATTGATGTTCTTCATATTATAACACTTACATGTATTTTTAATACTTTACATTCTCTATTTAGTTCTACTTTTTCCCTTTAAGTTTGAAACAAAGGTTTTCTGTTCTCTTATTTTATATTTTGACTATCTCTTGCATAGAAAAGTTCTTTTATGCAGTCTAGAGGAAATATTAGTAAAGTAGTATACCTTTCTATTAAAAAAAACTGCAAAAGCATTTTTCAGATTGGCTTCTTTGGAATACTATAGAAATTGGAGAAAGGAAATAAAGCATTTAAATAGTGTTATAGATATGGTAGAGATTTAAAAATAGTAATGTTATAGGATCTGTAGGACTTTGAGTAAAAACTATGAAGAATCAGCTATGAGGCAAAATGTAAGTTCTAGCAAAGACATTGCAAGTACTCCTCTCCCAGCTTCATAGTGCCATATCTATCATGAACCAAATATCATCTAGGAAGGAGGGCTGTTTTTCACTTTTCTACTGTTGATCTTTTTATCTTTCTGCTCTAATACCATATCTTTATTATAATAGCTTTATAATACATAGAATATGTTATAATACGGCCTCTTCTCTTATTGAGTGATTCCCCCCTCTTTGCCTTTAAAAAAAAAAAATCCACTTAGCTATTTGTAGATTTTTTTTTTCTTCTTAGCGAATTTTTAACATATTCTTGTCAAGTTCCTAAAACTTTAGAATTTTACATAGTAGAACTGCACTCAATTTTATGATAAATTTAAGAGAGCCTAGAGTTCTTTACAATGTTATATAATATATGCATGAAAATGGATATATATTGGTTTCTTTATGCAAATGTCATTAGGTCTTTTTATATATGGTTTAGATTTTCTTCATAAAAGTCTTGTACATTATTTATCAGATTAATTCTTAAATGCTTTATTATTTTGTTATATTATTACTATTTAGTGTTACATTTTATAGTTGGTTATTGCTGAAGCAGAGAAACATTTAGCTATTATGCTGGTCTTATATTCTGCAACCTTTAGAAATCTCTTAATCATTCTGATAGTTTGTTGATTCTAATGGGTTTACTGTATAGTTGATTGTATCATCTGCAAACAACTTCAGTTTTGTCTCTTCCTTCCCTAATCTTATAACTTTTGTTTCCTTCTCTTGCGTAGTTGTATTATCCAGAACCTTCCACCCTGTAACAGTATCATTGATAGCAAATATCTTTTTCTTTTCCAGGAAGGCATCTAAAATTCTTTGTGTGATTTTTTGTGTGTGATAGATTTTTAACATATGGTAAAAATTCCTTTGTATTCTGAGTATTTTCAGATTTTTTAAAAGTCATAAATACAAGACTTTTTTCCCCTTTTATTCATTGATTGAGCCTGAATTAAATTGATATACTTTTCTAATGATAAATCACCTTTGCATTTTTAGAATAAATACTATTTGTATTTGACCATGATGTATTTTGTTTTATTTTGTTTTGTTTAAATACAATGTCATATTCAGTATCTTATTTAGGATTTTCACATCTGTGTTCATGATTAAATTTAATATAATTTTTTATATTATATTAAGAAAAAAAATATATATATATATGTATATATATATATATATATACGTATGAAGAACATACGTTCTTCACCTCCAGTATATCTGGTTCCATTTTTAAATGTATATATCCTTATTGAGATTCTTACATCGTTCATGCCTTGTTTTCCAGATATGCTTTAGTTCTTTGAGTTTTTAACTCCTTAAGCATAAAAGTTTGGTCTTCTTTGTTGACAGTTTCTGGATCTTTATCTTGTGCCTTTGAATGGACCATCTTTTCCTGTTTCTTTGTCTTGTAATTTTTTTGTTACACACTCTACCTTTTAATATTTTAAAGTGTTAAATCTGGGATTTAGTCTCTGACTTCTCTGTTAAGTTTGTATCAAACTAGTGATATGAGAGAGATTTCCTTCAGTGCCAGGAACTGAGAGAAGCAAACCAATGGAAAATACATTTTTCACAGTCTTTGCAAATTGGCTCTGATTTGGCCCTAGCTCTCCTTCAAAGTTTAGCTCCCTGCCCCAAGGGAAGACCCCTGTCTTTTCTGAGCCTGTGGCTTGTTCTGGGTTTGTGCTTGCTCCAGGCTTTAGGAATTCTCCGTCTACAGTAATTCCAATGCCTTTTCTCTTCCCTGTGAAATAGACTTTTCCCCCTCTCCTGTGTGCTTTATTGTAAGACTTAAAGCAGGTAATACCTTGTCCCAGGCTGCTTTGTCTTAAATGTTTCTTACAGTGCTTTAGCTTTCTGCAAGCTGCCTTTGCCTGCAGTGCATGTCCTGAGGAGGGTGTACCAGAGACAAATTTCCTGGTTTAGTCTTTCAGGCTTCTGTTAGATAGATTATTACTGATATACAGGTACCCAGGTATACACTTATGTGTCCCTCTGCTCCCACTGGTACAAGTCCAGGGGCCCAAAATGGAAGTTCAGGCTGACCTAACCCAGCGGGGAGTTGGAGAAGAGCCATCAAAGGCACCAGGAGCTTTGTCTGTCATTTTTCAGAATGATTTTTCTTGATTCCACACTTTCCCAGTTACTGCAACTCTTTAACTATTTTCCAGAGTTTTGGGGTAGATGGCTCTACCAGTATTTGCTAGGTATTCAAAGATTCTGTTGGGGAACAGCACCTTGGGACATCTTACACGGCCTTACACTCTCCTCTCCTCTTTTCAATTGAGGGTACATATATACAAAGTTAACTTTCCCACATCAAGCAGTCCTAAGCTTACTATTCAGTGGGATTAATCAGATTCACATTGTTACAGGACCCTTACCACTTTCCATTACTAAAACTTTATTATCTCCCCCAAAAGAAATCCTCCACCCATTATTTATTAACTCCCCTTTTCCCCTGAACCCCCACTCTTTACAGCCAGTACTCTAATTTCTGCCTCTATAAGCTTTCATATTTTCTTATAATTTCTTTATAGTTACCATGGGATTTAAATTTGACATCCTAAATCTGTAACAGTATTGTTTGCTTTAATATTAGCTTAACTTTGAGTATACAAAAACTATGTTCCTATATCCCTCCATAACCCCACTTTCATTTAGTTCTTCTCACAAAATACACGTTTATACTTTATCAGTCTAAAGCCACGATTTATCATTACTTATTATGCATTTGTCTTTTATATGCTGTTAGAGGATAAAAAGTAGAGTTACAGACCAAAAATATTTGAATTTATATTTACCAAGGTCATTACTTTCACTGGACAGTTTTATTTCTTTATATGAATTTGATCTATTGCCTATTGTCCTTTCCTTTCAACCTGTGGAACTCCTTTAGCATCTCTTAGCACCAGTCTAAGTACTTGAGCTTTTGTCTTAATCTCGTCCTCATTTTTGAAAGACAGATTTGCTGGATATATAATTCTTGATTGACAGTTTTTTGCTTTTACAACTTTAAATATGTCATTCCACTGCCTTCTTGACCCCATGATATCTGATGAGAAATGGTCATTAATCTTACTGGGTTTCCCTTGTACATGGCACTTTGCTTCTCCCTAGCAGCTTTCAGAATTCTCTTTATCTTTGGCATTTAATAATTTGATTATAATATGCCATGAGGCATCTCCAAGTGTGAAGTCTAGGGGATGAACCAGTAGCCCCTATATCTTTTCATGAACCTGTGCATCCCAAACATTTTTATGTTTTCTACCCCCTCTAGTTTTTGTTAATCTGAAATCATATCAAACATTTTAAAACACGTAAATGGTCAGGAAATAGAAGTTCCTTTTTTTTTTTTGGAAAAAAATAAGAAACATTCTGGCTAAGAAATAGCTCAAACTTTAATACATAAATAGAATGGTAGGAAAGGTGTATTGGTAAAGGAATGGCTGTGACTGCTGAATCCATTTTACATGTGAAGAAGACTAAATAGTATTATAAATATGGTGATAAAATATTTAAAAGATACCATTCTAGAATGAGGAGTTAAATAGTACTATAATAGTAATATAACTCTTTGAGACAGAGGCAGATATTTCCCAGAGCATATCACATTTATTTATTTATTTTAAAGATTTATTTATTTATTACCCCCTCCCTCCATTGCTTGAGCTCACCATCCGCTCTCTGTGTCCATTTGCTGTGAGCTGTCTGTGTCTGCTCATCTTCTCTTTAGGAGGCACTGGGAACCGAACCTGGGACCTCCCATGTGGGAGAGAGGCATTCAATCACTTGAGCCACCTCAGCTCCCTGCTTTGTTGTCTCTCATTGTCTTTCCTCTTTGTGTCTCCTTATTGCGTCATCTTGTTGCGTCAGCTCGCCACGCCTGCCCATCACGCCAGCTCGCTGTCTTGCTCGTCTTCTCCAGGAGACGCTGGGAACCGAACCTGGGACCTCCCGTGTGGTAGGCGGGAGCCCAATCATTTGAGCCACATCCACTTCCCCAGCATATCACATTTAAAGGACTTTCTTTGGGGTTTTATATCCCAAGATATTTGGTAGTCATTTTCTATAGGTGTATGCAGGAAGAATTGTAGACATTTTATTTTCCTCTTGTTTAATCTGTATTTTCTGAACTTTATATAATGACCAAGTGTCTTTTATAATTAATGGGAAATAGTACTTTCAACTTAACATAAAAATAGATGAAAATGAAATCAATATGCCTTGAGTTTTTCTAATAAACTTCACAAAATTTAAATGAAAGGGGAACTGAAAGTAAACATTTGTTTTGGTTCAGATGTTACTTTCTGAATTTTTCAGTGGAAGTGAAGAAGCCCTTTCAAATGAAGACTGTGAAAATGTTTACCACTTAGTGTATTCTGCACATCGCCCTGTTGCTGTCGCAGCTGGAGAGTTCCTTCACAAAAAGTGAGTTGATTATCTTTGAAACTGGGTTCCACGTTTGTATTTTGTTCTTTTGGATTTGCTTGCTTGCTTGCTTTTTAGGGTTATTAGAAGAGAATACAGTGACAATACAGTGTTGAAAGTAGCCATTTCAAACTCAGGGGGCTGTAATATCCTCACAGTCTGTTTACACATCATGAATCACATCCCTGAAAGTGGTGTGCCTTGTGACACATTCCTTTTTCCTGAAATCTGAAAGGGTGGCTCTCAGGTGATGGTGTCCTTGGATATATTTTATTTTATTTGTATTGTGTTTTTCTGAGTTTGTAAGTGGAGATTGGGGAAGGGCATAATGTTTGTAAAATTTCTGCATGTAATTGATGCTTCATTTCACTAGTTGTGGGGGGGGCGTTTTGTTTGGTTGGTTTAGCTTTTTTGTTTTTCTCTTTCCTTTTAAAATTCTGAATTCATCATCTCTCAAGAGATTTGTTATTACAATGCAGCTTTTTTAGGAGGTAGGTCACACTACATTTTTCCCTAAGATAACTGCTAAAGTGATGGTTTACCACATTTTATCATGTTTATTGAGATTTCCTACTATGTATTTTCCATGTCTCTATTTCCTTATTTGTTAAAATAAGAATTATATTTCTGAGAGTTGCTTTGTACATTGGAAAAATTTTATAAGTTATTTAATGAATGGTACATAACAATAAAGGAACTTATTCTTTGCTTAATGTAAAAAAAAATTCTGAGGTCATAGCTTACCTTCTCATCATTTGAAATCTAAATGTAAAGCAGTATCACCTACAAATGAGTCTGAACAGACTCATCTATATTTTTTTTTGGAAAGCTTCAATAGAGCTACTGAGTTTATGAATATAATTAAATATTATATTATAAAGTACATTTTTTATCTATTATGTATGTGTTCTATAATTAGTAGATTAATTCATTCTTAATATATAAACACATTCTTGGGATTTTGTTGTTGTTGTTCATAGATTTGACTTAGTTGCTTTGACTATTGGCAGGTGAACCCAAAGGTCCATTACATGCAGTGATTTGTGATTATGTTGAAGCACAGATGTAAATCATGTACTGGGCAACTGATGTGGTAGGAGATTAACTTTGCCCTAGATCCAGCATCTGCATCTCAGTGCTGCAAGAACAAATTGTCTACACAGTTATACGTTGCAAAGTGGGAAAAGTTGTGTCTTCGTGAAAATTTTTTCTAAAAACGGTGCTGGATGCTAGGGCATGGTGGTGAAAGTGAAGAGGAAGAAAGGCATGGTTTTTAGGCATGACTTTCAAAATAATATATTGAATTTGCCAGTGACTTTAATATCTATGGCTAATAGAATAGTGATATTTATATATTTATCTTGAGAGAATATCTGTCAGAAATATCAAGGGTGTGTATAGTAGTTTACACTTTCTTTCCTTTTTAGGGCTGTTATATTCTAGTTATTCTTTCATCTCTATTCAAGTTTTTGAAACTTTGTGCCTGTAGAGAGAATTTCTTGGTCCAGTAGTTTCAAAGAGAAAAAAAAGAAGTTGGTTGTCTATAGAATAGAGGCCATAACCTGGGGGCATTTAAGCCAGAAATTGACCTTGGATATATTTTATTTGTATTGTGTTTTTCTGAGTTTGAAATCTTGATAAATTTTTACAAATTGGAATATTTTATGTAAAAATCCAGAAGGTTATGCCTCCATATTTCTTTATTTCTTTGTGAAAATGAAGTGAATGCCTATGCAAATGAAAGATGCACTCCTCAAGCTTCTTTATGCCCCTGCCCTACAGAAATTCATAATTTGAGAACTTTTGTTTTAATGATTCTTCCACCATTTAATATAATAATCTTTTAAAATCTTAATAAACTGTAGCATTCTCCTAGGAATTCCATGATTAAATTTTAGAAGTTTAAAAATAAGCCCACATATGCATTTGTTTATTTTTAAACTATACTATTTCAACAAAACATCCCAAAACTAATGTCACACCTGAAATATTTTATTCTGTCACCTGTGAAAATAAAGGACACCCAAATGAGAACAAGCAAAGACTATTCCAAACTTGCTGTAGCAAGGGAGCCAGTCACTATCACTTGCATTTGGCAAAAACTCAAAGATAGGCAGAACTATGGGAAAGCATTATAGTGGGAATCAAGGGGAAAACTTCAGGTGTGACCCCTCTGAATCCTATCTCATTTTTGTTCTAATCCCCTTTCAAAATGTTCTGCCAGGTTTTTTAGTTCATATAAAAGGGCTATTTCACATTGAGATTTCTTTTCTAATTAGATCTACATTTTCAGGTTTTAAATTCCATTGACAAAATAAGACGAAAGAGCTGATGTTACATCAGCACCTTCTTTAACTCCCGGAAGTTGTTAGATGGTATTTTCTAGTCTGTCCTGCAAATCTCCTATAGTTTCATCTTTTCTCTGTGTGCATAATTGAATTATGGTCCATTCAATTTTTATTGGAAATGTTTCAGGTATGGCTTTAGAAGACTTTGCTCTACTTTTCAGTATCTTTTTGACCCTCTGGTTTATTGTAGAAAGAGGGATCTTCTAGGTTCCTTTCTAGGTCAGTCCTATCTGCTTTTTCCATCCATGATTTAACATCTGAGGTTCTGACCAATATGTAAAAGTTCATGTAGGTCAGGAAACCCAGAGTCAAATGCACCCAAAAGAATTCTTAATTCATCTGTGAGTATTTGCTGGTCTTGTTTGAGTTTAGAGAAGTCTTTAATTATAACTCTTAATTCAGCTATCATCCAAGTTTTAAAGTCTACATTTTCCTGCATACCTGACTTTTTGGAGGCATGGCTCTTTAGTGGCAGTTGGCATTTGGGGGTTTTAACAGAGTTGGTATGAAAAGTTATTGGGGCACAGGAGGGGAGGGGTCAGCAGAGGTGTAGAAGTAGAGAGATCAGATGGATAAGAGGGAAGGAGAGATGGATACAAGGGGACAACTGCAGGGCAATAATGGAGAATTTACTAGGGAAATGAGTCTAGTTTCTTGCTATGCAAGTTTTTCTCATTGTCCATTAGCACTGTCCAAAGAATCTTTTAGTGAAAAAATTTTTTATTCAAAATCTTGTTTAGAGTCCTCTGCATACCAATCAAAAAATGCTGGGAGCGGATGTGGCTCAAGAGTTGAGTGCCTGCTTTCCACATGGAAGGTCCTGGGTTTGGTTCCTGGTGCCTCCTAAAAACAAATAAACTACAAGCAAACATGTGAAAAAACCAACTCAGGGTAGCTGATGTGGCTCAGTGGTTGAGCTCCAGCTTTCCATACATGAGGTCCCGGACTCATTCCCCAACCCTGGGACCATTAAAAAAAAAAAAAAAAAAATGCTGCCCATTGGGCCTAAGAAATCCTATTCCCTCTCTTTTCAAACTCATCTCTCAAATAAGCAATTTCTTCAAGTCACATGTTCCCCAGAGTGGCCCCTGAAGGCCCAGATTATCCTTGATGAAGTTATGCCATTTAGAAAAATAGTCTTAAAAATTAGGATTATAATGAGAGTACATATAAGAAGCAGTAGTTTATCCTGGTTGAGGAGAGGATTTAGACTTAGATGAACCCATGAGAGCTGGCATCAGTCAAAATGTAATACTTGTACACCTTATGTCTTCAAGCCTTTGATGGTTGGCCACTTCTATACACAGACCTGACAGTCTGTGCTGCATCTTCGCCCTCCTCATCCATCATCAGCAGGCAAAAAAAAAAACAGAGAGAACAGTCTCTCTGGATCAAAGCTAAGCTCTCGGGACAGAAAATTGAGATGGTAGGAGAACCTCACCCACTTTTATTGGTGACCCAAAGCAGTTTGTCTAAGTAGACACCTGTTCTGTGAGAACCACAAACTTACTGGTCTGTGAGGTCAGCTCAAGCAACAGGTTTATCAGCCTGTACCTGGTTCTTATTAGAAACAACACTTTTAAACAGCATAACACAAGCAGTAACACCAAAGACAGTAAAAAAGGATGAAAAGGCATGGCCCAGTTCCACCAAGAGTGCCAAACAGATGGGAACCAATAACAAAATCTGGGTACCAAACTTAGAGGAACTCAACACAAAGAAAACAGCTCACATTCAGTGCTGATTTACCCAGTTGGCATGGACTTACCAAGCTATGAGCAGCAAGGCACAAGGGACCTCTGTAGGTCAAATGCTGGGCTCTGTGGTGATGGACACTGCAGACTGGTTCTCTGTGGGACTTGCATGTCACTATGAAAATAAATAAATGAAGAACACCAGAATGAGAACAACAGGCAAAGGCTATTTATTCCAAGCTTGCAATAGCAAGGGAATCAGCCACCACAACTTGCATTTGGAGAAACTCAAAGACTGGCAAGAAATGGAAGCTTTATATTGTTCAAAAGGAAGACTTCAGGTATGCCCTGATTGAAGGCTGTTGGCATAGGGAAGCTGGAAGTGGGCTAACTCGAACTGAGGCATCCTATGTGATTGGTTAGGGGAGTATATTTGACTTTCTACTTCATCTGAAGTTGGAAGTAGGGGCAAAAATTACGACAGCTGTCAGTTATTGATCAAGTCCTGGGTATTTTCTGCCAAATAATACAGAGATTGTGTAGCTTCTTGGACTGATTGTTGTACATCATGGTTATCTTCTTAGATGGCTTGCTGCAGATAGCAGGTTAGAGTTTCCTGGTCTGGTTGCTGTAGACCATAGGTCAGAGTTTTATTTTTATATATGGTTTGGCCGTTGTCCATTTGTATATTCAGTCTCTCTCATCTTAAACTCTACATTTTAATATTGAAAATTTAAGCTAATTCCTAAGTACTGTATGTTTTTATACAAGGAATGAGATTATCCAAATCACTACATTTCAGGTAAGTACCCCCATATATTTTATCCACCCCCACCCCCCTCACAAAAGCCACCCATTTAAAGTAAACAAAACCTTCTCTTAAATCAATGTGCTAACTCCCCAAACCTTCAGCTTCTCCTTAATCATTTTCTGTTGGATTGGTTCATTTTTATATCACATGAAATTACTATTTTATTCAGTTATTTAGCCTAGCATCTGAACAGCCTACTCTGGCTTCCATATCTAAACTAGGACACTCTATAGTTCTATCCCTATTTTCTTATTTTTCTTTGTAACACCTGAGATAGTATAATTATCTACTAATTATTTCTGTCCACTAACACGAAAGCCCCATGAAAACAATGATTTTATCTTTGTTCACTGCTATATCTCTATAAAGCAGTTACTAGATATATTATATTCTCATTAAAGTTTGTTGAATTAAAGATAGCTTGGTGAGTGTTACAATCATGGGTATCTTTTTCACTGTTGATTTCCCAGCACCTATCCTAGATTAAAAACATAAATATGCGTATTTATATTTATATTGACCTTATAGAAATAGAGTCCTAAAGTTCTGTTGAAATAAATCTACTTAGCATATTAAAAATTCCAAACCACTTTTTTGCCATACTTTAGAAATTTTGTCACTAAATGCTATTTTTATAAATTTAATATTAATTTCATTTTAGTGAATACATTTGGCTTAAAACTCTGTCTAGATATTATACTATAAGCAGAAAAGAATGCAGGGGATAGTTGTGGTTAAAAGTGTGAATTTTTATTGATGGAACATTTTGTTAAAATTACTTGTCTATGAAATCAATATTTAAGAAAATAGAATTCCTAACTCTGTATATTTGTCAGAAATATTTGAATATTAGTTAATATCAATAAAAATGTTTCCTTTTCATTTTATATGAGGCTGAACTGTATGAAATTATTGATACCGAACTTTTTTTTTTTTAGAAGGTTTCAGGGATTGAGCCCGGGACCTCGTACATGGGAAGCAAGTGCTCAATCACTGAGCTGCACCCGCTCCCCGATACCCAACCATTTTTTGAACCACAAAAACATCAGTTTCATACTATTGTATTGAAATAGATCAGTAACCTGATCTCTGGTATTGTTTCTTTTCATTTTTATTAAACACTGAAATAATTTGCATAGTGAAGGAAAAGATTGAAATTCATACCCATGTAAATTTGTATTGCTCTTGTTTTGTAATTAATATTCAGGCTGTTCAGCAGACATGATCCACAAGCAGAAGAAGCATTAGCGAAAAGAAGGGGAAGGAACAGTCCAAATGGGAACCTCATTAGGATGCTGGTTCTTTTCTTTCTTGAAAGTGAGGTATGAATATTTTACATAATCCCTCATTTTATATTTTGTATTTCAGTACAAAAAATATTAAGTATTAAATTATTGTCATTTAATTCATTGTGATTGATAATTTTCAATCAAATAAAAACAAGACTCTTCCTTATAAAATTGCCTTCATGAGTTGGCTGGCAATGGAATCAGTTCTTTACCTTTTTTCCTTAATGTATGTGTGGGTGAGGATCAGCACCTAAGTTAGTTTAGCAGTTGTTCAAATTTTACAGTATTGCAATACTACATAAGTTTTTTTAATTATTGCATTTTGTTTTACTTAAATTTGTGTCTGTAGCTTTTTTGTTGTTTAATTCACTGTAATTGACTTTTTTATTTAGGTAACATATATACAACATAAAATTTCCCATTTTAACTACTTTAAAGTACACAGTTCAGTGGTATGCCTTCAGTGTTGGCCTTCCATCACCATCATCTACTACCAAAACTTTTCTATCACCCAAACAGAAACTCTGTACCTCATTAAGCATTAACTTTCATTCCCTCTCCTCTACCTATGTCTGTAGCTTTTGTTATAGTGTTTAACTAATTTGTTCAGAGTTTTCAAGCTGTTAAAAACCATTAGTTCTAACTTGTTTGATAATTGGATTATTTAAGGAGAAAAAACATATAAATTTAAATGTTTTAGTTAGTAGTTGCACAACTACCATAGCAATATTTCCATGTGCCATAGTCAGTTATCACTTAAACGATTTTTAACTACTATCCATAATATATTAGCTATCAAAATCTGTTCTTGCAGGTAAACTTTGATTTGCCCACTAAATTGCTCTTTGGTATTAGAACTGTATTACCTACTACTGCCATGACTTTGGGAGAATAGTAAACTAAACCTAAAGAGGTCCTAAATAAATGGAACTATTAAACCTAAAGAGCTCCAGAATAAATGAACTATTTGGCTTAGAAATGAGTGAGAACAGAGTTGCAAAGGAAGTGAAGAAAATCTAGACATATAGGACTCTGTTTTATTTGAGAAAGAAGTGATTTTGGTTGTATTGGAATGTCAAGGAAGAAAAGAAACTTGAAAAGGTGCTGTGAAGGTTCAAGTTTGAGAGTGCTGGAAGAGTTCTGTAGGATGAGGACGAGACATACAAGCAGCCTGAATGAACTTTACAATCAGAGAGACGATCTGACCCAGAGGAATGAGGGAAGGTAGGGCAAAGCTGAGTAGAAAAGTTGAGAAGTATTTGCTGCTATTATATTTTAAAAGTTGAGAATAAAAAGGAAATGAATAAAGTCAGAAAGAAGATGAAAAAAGAAAGAAGTCAGAAAAAAAATGAGTTGGAGAGTTGCATTGAATAAAGAGTATATATGAGAGCAGTGTTTTAAATATGCATACAGATCACCTGGGGATCTTGTTAAAATGCCAATTCTGATTTAGTAGCTCTGGGGTGGGGCCTGAGGTTTCCCAGTTCTAACAAGCTCTTAGGTGTTGCCTGTGCTCCTGGTCTAAAAAGCTCACACTCTGAGTAGTAAGGATTTAAAACACTATTTCTCGTCAAAGGTAGTGTAAATGTACTATAGAGTAAAATGCAAAATGCTTGTGAATTAAGATGAAACATTAAATATCCGGCGAATAGCACACTTACAATAGATCATGTTAAATTAGCCCCCTTAAGTTTTAGAAGAAAGGGATAAAATACTGACTGTTCACTGAAAAATTAATGATCTAGGCTACTTGAATTAATTGAATGAAAATGCTTTGGGTCTCTGAAAGCTCCAAGACTTTTTTATTTGTTAAGTATGTATCTTTCAGAAAAGACATTTTCATCTTTTATTTAAACCAATAATTTGTAATGTTTACTTCTCTATTTTCGGATGTTACTGCCATATTCCCGAGTTTGCTGCTTTGCTAAAGTGTTACAAGAGCATTAAAATATATTTCCCAGTCCTTCTGTATGGCATTCTTGTCAGCTGCTAAAGCAACTGCAAATCATATTTAAGGGTATCTAGTTGGTTGATGGTCATTATATTGGCCTTTGTGGTCTCCTGTGTGTCACAAAAAACAGTCTTTGTTTAACATTTCTCTTCCAATCTTGTTATCTGGCCCCCACACCACATCTAGAGCTGAATGCTTAGTGATGCCATATTCATATATTATGATGAGATTCTGATGGTGTCCTACCTTGACTTTCTGTTTTACTACAACACATGTTAATTGATATTATTTTAATAATAGACTCATAAAATGTCTAATTGGAAAAAACCTTAAAAATTGGAGTAGAGGGAGCCCATCTTATAGATGAATTACAAATAAGTAACTGGTATTAACTGAACTGATTATCGGTTTTCTTTGTTTTACTGAGATGTCAAGTAGTAACAGTTTAATAATAGAATTGTAAAATGTTGATTTGAAAGAGCTCTTGCAGTCTCTGGAGTAGTCTTCCCATTTTATATATGAATTGCAGGTGAATAATGGAGATGAGGAAATCTGCCTAAACTTGATATTGATTTTCTCCTCTTTTTGTACCAAAAAGTGACATTTTTAAGCCATCATAACCTTTAAAGCAGTCATTGGTCTCAGTTGACTGAATGAATACCTTGGAGATTTTAAGTGCATAAGTAGTAGGATATTTGGTACGAGAATATTAATGAGTCCAGATTCCCCTATGTGTAATGTGACCATATAATTTTTTGTACAAACTGCAATGCCTTTCATTGGGTGCTATTGATAATTATTCTCAAACAAACTGAGAAATATGGTCCCTCTCCCTATTGAGTATATGGAATGATGAGGCTAATGGTGAGAGTTATTTAGCAGGGGATTGACAGTTATGTTACTGATATATGTAAGAAATCTCAGAGTATTCATTACTAGAGAAGGAATGATAGCAGTCTTTTTGCTTGCTTGTTTGTTTTTTAAACATTCTTCAAGATTCGCTAATGACTGGCTCTATTTTGGCAGAGGTAAAAACCCTGTTGGAGGGGAGCGGATATAGTTTGGTGGTTGAGTGCCTGCTTCCTATGTACGAGGTCCAGGGTTCAATCCCCAGTATCTGTTTGGAATTTTAGGCTTAGCTTGGGATGGTTATTTGCATTGTAAATGATTTTTCATAAAAGGAATCACTATAAGGTTCCATTACACAGTGAACTCGTAGTGCATTTAACTATTTGACAGAAAGGGTAGCAGAGCTAAAATATTAGAAGCAACCTTGAAGTCAGTTGAAGATGAATCAGCATATACCCAGAAAATTGTAGTTTAAGTCAGCAGGAAAATGGGATTAGTTTGTGTTATATACAAACTTTAAATGAAAGCCTGGTAGATATAGTTTTATATATAGTTGTAGCATATGTTATATATAATTTATAAGTAAACTTTAATATAATTTTCGTTAGCCATTTTGCTATACAGTGACTCTTTATCCATTAGAGTTACCTTTTTTGTTCATCTGGTTCCTGAAGAGTACAAAGAATGGCTTTACAGGTATGTGATTTTCACACTGTTTTTAAAAATCATGACCCTAGAAATTGTTTTTTAAAAATTCATTTTTATGGTGTTTTTACTCTTTTAATCCCAGGGTTTTTTTTTATAGCCATTGAAAGTGCCCCAAGGACTACTTTTTCATATCTTCATCTTTCATTATCAATAAAAGGTCGTTTGGTATAAAAGTGTCTGAAAGGTGATTATAACCTTTTACCTTTACTGGCCATGTTAGTTTTTTTTTCTTCCAGACATGGATTTACCTGGTATTATAGTAGAAATTTTAAACCAGCAAGTTTTATGGCCATCACTGATGTCCCCAGAACACAGAGACTGTATCATAAACCTATCAGCCATTCCCTGGTTAATCATGTTGTATTGATTATCGATGCTAATATTGGTAAATTTGAAATGTTTATCTCAGAAAATGGGCCAACACATTATCATGCCCTCTGGTATATATAGTAAGTTTGAAACAACTAGTTGTTGGTATTAACACAGTGTTTTTAACTGAGCTTTCAACCTTGTAGCCAGAAAGATGAAGAAATTGTCAAAGAAGTCTACATTTAAAAAATTGGCTTCCACTCCAAAATATTTCCAGTAAAAACAGTGACAACATACCAGAGCTAAGTTTTAATATGCTTGGTTTTAGTTATGGGAAAGTCATCCATAAGAATGCCAATGCTAATTACATAAAGGCTTGAAGTATGTCAATTCATCCAAATGAAAACCTGAATAAGTTGAGATGAAAGAAATATTACCAACCTACCAAAACAGTGAAGAATTTCTGGAAGCTATAAAGTAAATGGGAAAAGACTGAGATTTCCATTAATGCTGAGTAACCCATAGCCCCATAAGGCAAAAATAGAAAATTATTCTTTTTTTTTTTTTCTTTGTTTGTTTGTTTGGTTTTCTTAATGAGACTTTCTGGTAGAATCCCGAAATATATCAAAGTTCAGAGCAGTGGGGACTAGTGAAGGAGTAAACTGTAGGTAGTAATTAAGTGGCTACCCTTAGCTGAACCTGTTCCTCGTTTTAGAGCTGCTGGTCCAGACATTTGGAATCTGGACAGTGTATCTGAAAAAGCAAGATTGTGAATGCCCCCAGATAATTTATGGCGAGCAGGAGGGACAGAAAACTTTTTTATTCAAAAGACAAATTTTATGCCTGTGCATTAGCCTAAGTACAGGTCCCTTCTTTCCACTTCCCTGCACAACCAGGGGAACCAGGACCTTGTGATCAAAATCAAGGAAGGGATTCTAGCTACCAATATTCTTCAGTTTAGACTCTTATTAATAGATCTGAACTGCCAGCCAAGGATCACTAATACTTGAAAAAATCAGTACATGAAAAAGAAGCAGACAACCCAACATATTGATGAAAAATTTAATTAATATCTCCATACATAAGAAGATGCTATTTTGAAAGAGAAAGAGAGTTAAATGAAAAACATAAGAAATTAAGGGACAGGCAGTATGGATCAGGAAAGCTATGGCTAAATAGTAATTTGTGAAGCTTAAGGTAAATATTTAAAAATTATTCTTAAAATGTGGGAGTATTATTTCCAGTTAAATGAGAGGAATTAAATAAATGTGCTAAAGTAAAACTTTGAAGGAAGGACAAACAAAATAATCAAGAAAATGTCTCAAGGAGAGCACAGAAAATGAGATGCCAGGAGTAATTCCAGGCATTAGTAATCCAAGTAAGTATAAATTGATAAAAATGCCTTATTGAAAGACAGATTCTCATTTGAGGGTAATATAAAGAAATGAAAAATAGCCATATACTGTTTATAAACACACCTTAATCAAAATAATGCAGGATGTTTACAAATAAAGGGTTAAGTAAAGTTAGAACTGACAAATGCTTATAAAAAGATAGCAGAAGGGACAGTATCATAGAAGATCAATCAGAATTCAAGACCAGAAGCCTTAATGGGGTAGAATGGGGAGTAGAATATGTAAGCCTTAATAGGTATGTGGGGGGTAGAAGATATAATTCTGTAAAAAATATACTCATGAACCTTTCTGTACCTGTACATATATATACACACAGTCAGGCATAGAAGCATATTTATTCAGCATAGGTTTTTTGGGTTTTTTTTTTTAACAATTTATTGAAGTATATCATTCATACATGAACATACATAAACTATAAGTGTTCAGTTAACTTCGTGAACTTACAAAACAAACATGCATAACATCATACAGGGCTCCCACACATCACCCCCTCACAAACACCCTGCATTGTTGTATAACATTTGTTAACAAATCATGAAAGAGCATCATCAAAGTATTACTACTAACTATAGTTATGGGGGGGGGATAAAAATGGATAAAGTAAATAAATAAATAAATTGTTTGAAAAATGTATAGGGGAGGAAGATACAGCATAGGTTTTAATGTCATCAATTTTGAAACAATTGTTTTCGCAGTTTTCTGATTTATTTTCAATCTTTGACACCAAGTATTGCTGTCGTGCACCTCTTGTGCCTTTCACTGTTGGAATGATGTTACTGGTGATCTAGGAGTAGTTTCTCAGGATATATGAATTTGGAAAGTTTAAGGATATCTTGCAGCAAACCTTTGCTCCCGTTCTTTTCAAGCACTGATGTTAATTGGTGTTATCTTCTTTGACTTTGATATAAGTCATTGAGTGCTGTGTGCTTTTGTGTTTGTAAATGTGGTTTTCCTGAGGCATTTCAGGAGTTAAGGTATAAGATTTGAAGTTCATTGCAAATAAAGTGTCAGAATTAATATCAGATGAGGCAGAGCATTGAATAGGTTATAAAAATGCACATTGAAGTTAATAATAATGATAGAATTTGGAGTAAGGAGGAAAACCAATTCAGGAACCAAATGTGCCAGGATATAAGAGAATACTAGGAAAGTGACTTTTGTACTCTTTGGACCATGACTCATATTGAGAAAACATCACAAGTATAAGCACATATAACTGAAATAAGAGTTAACCCATGAATGAGTTACAATCTATAGTTTGATTTAGTGGATGGTTTAGGTGGATGTCATGAGCCTCAGAGGAGGAAGCACTTTCATACTAAGATAGAGGAGTTACTTAAAAGCAGCAGTTAGGAATTAGAACAATGCCAATCCTTTATCCACTTACCTTCTCTAAAGAGCTTCATGGATTATAATTCTTCAGGGTTTAATCACTGCCAGGTAGTAGAGAGTATTGTGTGAAGTGTTTGCTGAGGAGCTTGAGAGTGTTTGTTTACTGTGGGAACATGGGTTCCAAAGAAAATTACTTAGAGAATAATGAACAACGGGAAGGGTGGTGGTGGCAGTAAATACATTGAGTCAAATGGAAATGAAAGTAGAAAATAGGAGAGATGGAGGAGCTTGAATTTTAGACCTTGACCAAGATGACAAAAAAGTGAAGTAAAGAAGGGGGTTGTCTGGTACCAGTGTTTCAGATGCAATTCTGGGAGAGTAATCAATTCCCTAAAAAACAGCAATAACAAACAATCATTGTTTGACAGAGACAAACAGGAGTACTGAAAAGTGACTTGGATACAGCTTCTAATTTCAGGAATTTTGCTAACTAGCTTTACTATCAGTTTTCTCATCTGTAAATGATGTGATTGAACTACGAGATCCTTAACCTCACTACTCTAAATGTTTAAAAAAATAACTAATTCTAAATATTGCATCTACATTATTGGACAGAATATCATACACACACACACACTCTAATGGCTCTTGGAATCAGGGAAACAAAGCCAATTTTAATTATAAAGAAAACAGTTTATCTTAATATTAATAGTTTCTTCATTAAATATTCTTTAGTCACATTTGACTCGTTATTTTCAGTTACATGAACATGCAGCCTACTTGGTGGACAGTTTGTGGGAGAGCTCTCAAGAACTGTTGAAAGACTGGGAATGTATGACAGAATTGCTATTAGAAGAACCTGTTCAAGGAGAGGAAGGTATAGTATTTTGACAAATTGATTTACATATATTTTGGCTTCTGTTAATAATTATACCATCCTGCATAGATCACTTCTTAAAAATGAATATATGTAAGCATGCAATGTATCTTTGTGCAAAGAGAAAAATTTATTTCAGGTAACAAGTAAGGGTATCTCAGTAGTTTATAACATCATTCAAGATTTACTGCTGTCATGCCGCATAAGTTTTTTAAATCCATATAAATGCATTATAATAGTTTAAAATTTTTTCTTTATGCTGATTTGAGGCACAAAATAATGTACTTTATATAAAAAGAATTTAGAATATTTTTGCTATATTTATGTGTGAACTTGGAAAAGCCTTTGACTCACAGGATTTGATTAGATCCCACCTGTCCCCTCTTGTTATATTTTCTTAAAAGCTAAAATCAGAAAATCAATGTAAACAAGATCATTTGACAAGCTTTTCAAGAAATAAGGGGAAATAAAGCCATATGTTAATTTCTGAAGTGTACATCTTATTACCCATTGCATTATAGCATGCACAGCAAAATGGATATGTATTCTAAAAGTTTATATATATATTAGCTCCTTAGAATTAGAAATGTTGTTTCCTATATATGGCTAGGTTTTCAAACTAGCTAAACAGTGCTTTTAAAAGTATTTCATTTAATCCATAGAAGAGGCCTGGTGGGGGCGGATGTGGCTCAAATGGTTGAGTGTCCGTCACTTGGCGGTCCATGGAGGGACCTGGGTTCAATCCCTAGGATCTCCGGGTAAAATAAAAAAATTTAAAAAAAAAAGAAGAGGCCTGGAAAACTCTTCCCTTTGTCGCTCATGTCAATTTTCCTGATCATGGTTTCCTTTTCTCTATAACATAGGAATTATTTTCCTATATACCCTATACAGTTAATGTAAGGATTAAATGAGATAGTTTACTGTTAATTCCCTATTCTGCTTCCCTTACCCTCCCATGAGGTTCAACTCTGGGATATAATAAAACAGGAAAAACCATCCCTTACAGTAGACCACCTAAATTGTTCTCAACCTAAGCCAGCCTGCTTAGGTCACCAGGAATGTGAGTATTCCCCAGTGTTCTTTCCAAGCTGTGATGTTAATTGATACCATCTTTTTTTTTTTTAAGATTTATTTATTTACTTGATCCATTTTAAACGCCCCCTTCCCCATTTGCTGTTTTGTGTCCATTTGCTGGGCAATTCTCTGTGTCTGTTTCATCTCTTCTCATCCTCCTCCTCCAGTCTTCACCAGGATTCGATCCTGGAGACCTCCAATGTAGGAGAGAGGTGTTCTGCCATCTGCACCACCTCGGCTCCTGGCTTTCAGAGCTTTCGGAGCATCTCGTCTTGTCTCTCTCCTTTTACGTCATCATCTTACTGCATGGCTCCCGGGGCCTGGCGGCTCATCAGCACACCGGCACACAGAGCCCAGCAGCCCATGCGCCTTCTATATATATATATTTTTTTATTTTTACTGGGAGGTCCCAGGGATCGAACCCAGGTCCCTCCATATGGCAACGGACGCCCAACCATTTAAGCCACATCCGCCCCCCTAATTAATATCATCTACTCTGGCTTTGACAAAGTTCAATGAGAGAGACAAGAGGTATGCATCATACTCAGGTGGACTCCAGTAAACTGGCTCAAAACACCTCTTTTAAACTTCAGTTAAAATATTTGCCTCATGTTGTCATTCTTTATCTGTTAAACAGATCCTCTCCAGACTTTTCCTAGACCTTTTTTCAAGGTGAAGCTTATTATATTACATTTGGCTCTACCTCTATTAATTTTATTTGCATTTTTTCCTCCATAATATCCTTACCAAAGAGGATGGCCCTGTTATTAACTTAACAGGACCCTCAGCTCATTAGGTCAGACTTCATCTGTACTCTGACCTTCCTTCACTTGCCTGTCACCCCAGGTTTTGTAAGACAATTTCCAAGGAGAACGGAGGCAGGGGATATAAATTTAAGGGAAGATGACCCAAGTTAGTATGCTTCAATATTGTTAACATTTTGTTCTCATTTGAATAAGATGGGTACGTCAGTAAATAGTAATTAAATTACTGCCAGTCATCAACTTATTCTAGATGGATTTCTCTTGTTAAAATAGTTATATGCTATTAGACATTTCATTGTGGTTTGAGTTTAGTTGATAATTGGGTTTCTTCAGCTTCTATTCAAGAGGTAGGTTTTGTCTGGCTTGGCTTGGCTTGAGTTTGTTTGTTTGTTTTGGTTTGGGCTAGGAAAGTGAGTTTTAAGGTTGGAAATTTTTTTTTAAATGTACCACATTTCATTGGATATGATCAAATGTAGGTAAACAAGGCTAGAGAAATTAGGCATAATAAGTGGAAAATGATGTCTTATATGCATTATGACTCAACTTTTTTCATACATTTTTCTATAAGCATGCTCTGCCACACATAAGCTCTATCATGGAATGGCATCCAAATCAGTTTTCTGTGCTAGTGCTTTATGATAACAAAATGCAAGACTAGTTAGAAATTAAGTTACATTTTAAGTGGGTGGGGTGTGACAGATATTCTGGTGGAGAAAATTCTAGTTAGCAGTTGAAGATACAGAACTAGAATTTGGGGAAACAGACACAATATCAAAGATGACCAATAACAGTTTAAATGACAGTAGCCTTAAAACTGTCTTGCAGTGTTTTTAAGGAGCAATTTTTTACATTCTAGATTGAAATCAAGTTGCTGGATGAAACAAATTTATATTAAAATGTGAGGGTTTGGGTTCTTGTTACAGCTCTGCTGGCAGGTAACAACATAACTATAATCAAGCAATTTAACTTCACTGGGTCTCAGATTTGTCATCTCTAAAATAAAGACATTTTACTAGATAATCTATGGTAATTTCTAATGCAAAAATTCTGTGATCCAGTTGATAGGTGAAGGGAGTAGCAATAAGTGAAATTCACCAAAGCAGAGAATCATTTATAATTCAAAAAATAGTCTATGAACTACTTATTATATTAAGTGCTGAGCATGCAGTAATAAACAAGGTCAGCTCACTACCCATTGGAGCTTACATTCTAGTGGGGGAGGCAAACAAAACCAAGTAAACAGTCAAAATAATTTTAAGGGTTAATAAGGGTCTGTGATGGATAATAATGGGAAGCAGTTCATCTTTAGATTGAATCCTTAGGGAGGGCTTCTCTGAAGAAGAAAGAAGAGAACATATGTGAGTCAAGGAACCAAAGGATGAGAGTCTAGCCATGGTAAGTGGTAAAAAATAGCTCTCTAGATAGAGAAAATGACAACTGCAGTGTCTAAAGCAAGAATATTATTATATTACAAAAGCTGCAATAGCTAAAGCATAGTGAGCCAGAGGCAACAAATGAGATTGGAAAGATAGAGGCAGAGTTAGATCATGCAGAACATTTTAGTTGATAATTGAATTTATTTAGTTCATTCTAAGTGTAATGGTGAGCCATAGAAGGATTTTAAACAGGAGAGCAATGTGATCTAATTCATATTTTGAGAAAATGCCTTTTGTAAACATGGTTTGGAATGCACAAAAGACCAGAAAGACCAGTTAGGTTACTGTTGTAGTGGTTCTATGGGAAATGATAGTGAAAAATATGAAAGAGGAAAATAAAGAAAAGACCACCACTGGGTTTTTTGTTTGTTTGTTTGTTTGTTTGTTTGTTTTTCTTTTACCACTGGCCTATAAAGATTGTGTATAGGGAACAAAAGCATGAATCAGGGTGGGCTGGGAGTGGGGAAGCAAAAATGTAAGAGTAAACTAGCTATAAAAAAGATGATAAGATAATTATACCCTAGTGATGTCCAGTAAAGAGGGTGAAGAGGGAGAGGTATGGTTAATAAGGTCATGTATCACACAGGAAAAAAAGACTACACTAAGATCATTAGCTTTAGTGATGATTTAGGTCATTGGTGACTTTAAAGCCTTTATTCTCAGTGTTAGTAAAGAAGGAAGCCAGAGTTCAAGTTGATAAGAATAAAATCAGTAGTAAGGAAATGGAGATAATATGTGAAGAGGGTTCCTAAGAGCTAGAAGTGTAGCTATCTGATAATTCATAGTGTTAATAGCTACCCAGTTGTTTCAGTCATTGTGGCTGTTTTGCCCTTGTCTGTGGGTTAAGGCTTGCTTTGCTTTCAAATTTACTATTTGAGGGTTTTTTTGTTTTGTTTTGCTTTTTCTGTCATATCCAAAAATTTAAATTTCATTTAAATTTCAACTGCTTTTGAATCTACCTAGCATCTCCCCATTCAGGGAAAGTTTCTAAATTATTGGTTTCAAATTATAAAGTAAATAACAAAATTGATGACATTAGACACTGTGTAAGTTTGGGTTTTACTTCAACACTAATAGGAATTTTAAGGTATATGAGGAATGCTTCAATTCTTGAGATTGTTGTTCTTACTCTCCTGCTCACTTTCCATGAAACTAGATTTTATTCCTAAATAAAAGGATTTGCATATAGTTCATAGAAAACCTTATAGTTCTTTATCCCCAGCAAAATGTGAAAAATTATGACATTCTATAATCTTAAAAATAGAAACTTAGTATTTTATTGAGTGGACAGCTTTTACAAATGATTAGACATTGGATCATAGAAATATAGATGGAAAAGCTGAAGTTTCATGTGTTTTTCCAAAACAATTAAAATATTTAAATAAAAATGATTAAATTAAGATGTACATGTATATTTCTGTGTGTATGTATATATGCATAAGCTGTGCACTCACATATCCATGTAGGATAATTTGGATAGAAAATAAAGGATAAGAGGTCATTATGTCTCTGCCTTTTCATTGCTGTTTCCCCAATATATTTTAATTAATCCAAACTTTTTTAGCTTTTTTTCTTCTTTTAATTTATATCTAGTTCTCTTTCTATAATCCCCACATCTGTTGGTCTTTTACATAAATAAATATACAGTGAGAGAAAAAGAATTAAACTATTTAAGTTAGTCTAAAATCTCTTTAAATATATATACAAATCAATTGAACAAGGAAAGTATACAATCTGTGGGTGGGGGGACAAAATGTTTTGTTTCATAACAAGATCTCAAGAATGAAAATTGTAAAATAATATCTCAAGAATGAATAGATATATAATGTTCCTGGCTGAAAAGATTATAAAAATGTCACTCTTCCCAATGTAATACATAATTTTCTTGCCAGTCCAAATTCCAGTGGGTTTAAATGAGCTCTGAGAGGTGAGGTGGAAGGACAAATTGAGCAAAATAATTTTTAACATTCATGTAGAATGCTGGGTTTATGCAAAAAAAGTAGGCAGTACAGCATAATGCTTAATAGCATGAATTCTAGAGTCAGTCTATTTGGGTTCCTCTCTTGGCTCTGCTACTAACTAAGTACTTTAAAAGTTTATTTAAACTCTCTGTGGCTCACTTTCCCCATCTGTAAAGTAAGGATATTTGTTCCTATCTTTTGGGATTATTTTGAGAATAAAACAAGTTTACACATATAAACCACTAACAGCAGTGTCTTATATATAGAAAACACTTAATAAATTGTTTGTTCTTAGCATTAAGAAAGACACAGAAATACCCAAAAAATTTAGAAAGAGGATTAGGTAAGGGGAACTTGTTCAAGTAAATATTCAAATTAGTTGAATTAAGTTCCATATTAGTTTATAATATTGAACTATTTTATAAAGTTGCTGTAAGCAAAACAGTATGTCGTTGTCATAGAAATAGAAAAATAGATTACTGAAACTAATGAATCCAGAAATAGATCAAGTATATATTAGAACCTTAAAAGTACTAAAAAGTAACATTTAAATTCACAGGGGAAAGCTGATTTATGTAACAATTGTGGAGGCATAATTGGCTGTTCATCTGGTGGGAATAAAGAGGGCCATATTTTATAATATCAGCAAAAATAAATTCTAGACATCTTTTTAAAAGATGCAAACTTTTTTTTAAAAGCAGTAAAAAAATTTTTAAATTATGACAAATGTACTTCTATAATCTCCAGGACGGAGATATTTGAAAGCAAAACAAGAAACTCAAAAGGGAACAGAAGTTGCTTTGTAAAAGTAATAGTTTCTGTCTGGCAAAAGACACCAGTGAGCCTTATGACAGAGGACAAACTGGGAGAAAATATTTGTGTCATTCAAAAGATAAACCCCTAATATGCAAGAGCTTTCATGGATGAATAAGGTGAATAATACAATAGAAAAATAGGCAAAGACTAGACGTAGAAAAATCTTAGAAAAAGAATGCTAAGCAAATAAACAAGAAAATGTGTTTCACTTGACAAGTTAGTAAATAGGAAGGAGCAAAAAACAGTGAAATACCATTATTCAACCATTGGATTGGCAATATCAAGATTTTACCCCTTCACCAATTACTTTCTTTTTTTGAGAATTCTATAGAAATCAGTATATCAAAAAATCTGAAAACAGTTTGAATAACCATTAGCAAGAGAAGGTTGGCTAAATTGTGGTCCATAAATTATGTAATATTTTCTAATTATTTTAGATAATTCATGTCTGTATGTATTGACTTGAAAGATTCAAAATCTGTAAATTTATATATATATGGTATTGCATGATCTTATTTTTATTAGAAGAAAAACCCTATTATATGAGCTTTGAAATGATATAGAAGGAAATACAGTAACATTTTGGCATTAACTCAGAAGTTTAGTATTAGAAGAGACCAGATTTTTTCATCTTTTTCTTTACCTTTCTGGAATACCTCATTCTTGTTTGCCTTATGGCATAGAGCATGTATTACATCTTCAAAAAAGAAAAAGAAAGCAAAGTACAGCGTTTAACTTCAGTCATTAAAATAACCACTAATAGAATATAGTTGCAGTTTTGTAAAATTGTGCTCATCTTTAGTACATGGTTATTCCAAAATTTCCTAATCTAATGTATTTTGTTTTGCCTTAGCAATGTCTGATCGTCAAGAGAGTGCTCTTATAGAGCTGATGGTTTGTACAATACGTCAAGCTGCTGAGGCACATCCTCCAGTGGGAAGGGGTACTGGCAAGAGAGTAAGTTATATTAGTTTTGTTTTTTGTTGTTGTTTAATTTTACAAAAATGTTTTTAATTTAATTGTCTCACTCATTTGAAAATTTTACTGATATTTGTAT
>JAQZBX010013531.1:0-39727 GCA_029593785.1 Cabassous unicinctus | reverse complement strand
CCTTTTCTGCATCAATTCAGAAGGATCATGTGATTTCTCTTCTTCAATTTTTCAACGAGGTTTACTACACTAGTTAATTTTCTTGTGTTGAACCACCCTTGCATACCTGGGATAAAACTCACTTGATTGTGATGTATAATTTTTTAAATGTGCTTTTGGATTCTATTTGAAAGTATTTTGTTGAGGACTTTTGCATTATATTCATTAAAGATATTGGTCTTTAATTTTCTTTTTTGTAGTATCTTTATCTGATTTTGTATGAGGGTGATATTGCTTTCTGAAACTTTTTGTAATGTTCTTTCCTCTTCAATTTTTTGGAAGCACTTGAGTAAGATTGGTATTAGATCAACTTTGAATGATTAGTGGACTTCAACTGGGAAGCCATATGGTCCCAGGCTTTTCATCTTTAGAAAGTTAGTGATAACTGTTTCAATATCTTGACTTGTGATTGGTTGATTTGGCGGGGTCTACTATTTCTTCTAGGGTCCATGTATGTGGTTTTTGTATTTCTAGGAAGTTGTCAATCTCCTGTAAATTGTCTAATTTTTTGATATACAGTTTGTATTAATCAGCCAAAGGGGTGTTGAAGCAAACTACTAGAAATCTGTTGGTCTTTATAAAGGGTAATTATTTGGGGTAGAGGCCATAACGTTAGCAGGCTATAAAGTTAACATAAAGCATAAGTTACTTCCCTCACCAAACTCTGTGAGGTGTCCGGCTTCCTGAGTTCCTCTCTTCCCGGGCCTTGATTCTCTCCATGTTCAGCTGCTTGTTCTCTCCACAAGGTCCGCTGTAGATTATGAGGCTCTCTAGCCTTTGCCTTTCTCCACAAGTTCAGATGTGTGTCAGGTGAATGGCTTATCTCTTTTGCTGGGGCCTTCTCTCATTACTTACTACTAAGCTGCTTTCTTTGCTTACTTCCCAGGGCTCCAGCTCAAGACTCCACATCAGAACTCCAACATCAGAACTCCAACTCAAAACTCCAACTCTGTACTTTGCCCTGACTTTTATCTTTGATTTCCTACCCACCAAGGGGTGGAGCTCAATGCCTTACTGTTGTGGCCCAATCAAAGCCTTAATCCTAACTTAATCATGCCCAGATGAACAGACCAGTTTACAAGCATAATCCAATATCATTTTTTTGGTATTCATAACTATATCAAACGGCCAAACTGCTACACAGCTCATAGCGTATTCTTATGTGCTCTCTTGTTTCTGTAGGGTGAGTGTTAATGTCCGTCTCTCATTTCTGAATTTATTTTTTTGCATCTTCTCTCTTTTTCTCTTTGTCGGTCTAGCTAAGGTTTTGTTGATTTTGTTGATCTTCTCAGAGAAACTACTCTTGGTTTTCTTGTACCTCTCTAAATATTTGGATCTTGATTTCATTTATTTCTTCTCTGCTCTTAACTATTTCTTTCCTTCAGCTTGGTTTGGGATTAGTTTGCTGTTATTTTCCCAGTTGCTTCAGGTGCGTGGCTAAAGCTTCAATTTTAGCTCTTTCTTCTTTTTTTAATATAAGCATTGAGGGCTATAAATTTCCCTCTCAGTATTGTCTTTGCAGTGTCCCATAGGTTTTGATATTTTGTGTTCTCATTTTCATTTGTCTCAAGATAGTTGATGAATTCTCTTGAAATTTCATCTTTGACCCAATGATTACCTAAAAGTGTTCTTTAATCTCCATATAATTATGAATTTCTCTTTTTCCATCTATTATCAATTTCCAGCTCATTCTCTTATGATTAGCGAAAGCATTTTCTATAATTTCAATATTTTTGAACTTATTGAGACTTGTCTTGTGACCCAATATATGGTCTATCTTGGAGAAGTATCTATGAGCACTTGAAATACAAGTATATCCTGCCATTTTGGGATGAAATTGTTCTACAGAAGTCTGTTAGGTCTAGTTTATTCATGATATTATTCAAGTGCTCTGTTTCTTAATCCTATGTCCAGGTATTCTATTTAATACTGAGAGTCTCCAACTATTATTGTATAGACATCTATTTCTCCCTTCAGTTTTACCAGTGTGTACCTCATGTATCATTTTACCAGTGTGTGCTCATGTATCTTAGGGCACTCAGGTTACGTGAATAATATTTAGTACAGTTATTTCTTCTTGCTTAATTGCCCCTTTTATTAATATATAATGACGATCTTCATCTCTTATAACAGTTTTTCATTTGAAATCTATTTTTTCTGGTATTAGTATAAGTACTCCAGCTATTTTTTTTTTTTGGTTACTATTTGTATGGAATAACTTTTTCCAACATTTCACTATTTTTAAAATAGGTTTATTTTATTTGTTTATTTCTCCCCACCCCCTCATTTTTTTGCACTTGTTGTGCCTGTTTGTTGTGTGCTGGTCTTCTTTTAGGAGACACCGGGAGCTAAAACTGGGACCTGCAATGTAGGAGGGAGGTGCCTAATTGCTTGAGCAACCTCTAATCCCTGCTTTGGTGTGTCTCTCATTATATTTTCCTCTTGTCTTTTGTTGTGTCATCTTGTTGCATCACCTCACCATGCTTGCCCTTTTTGTCAGTTCTTTGCCTCGTTTGTCTTTTTTAGGAAACACTGGTAATGGAACCTGGGCCTTCCCAGGTGGTAGGCAGGAGCTCAATCACTTAAGGCACATCGGCTTCCTCAACATTTCACTTTTAACTTGGTGTCCTTACATATAAGGTGCATCAGTGGTAGACAACATATAGACAGCTCATATTTTTAAACTATTCTATCAGTCTCTGTCTTTTGATTGAGGTATTCAAGCCATTAACATTCAATATTATTACTGTAAAGGCATTACTTACTTTATCCATTTTGTCTTTTGCTCTCTGTTGTCATATTGTACTATCGTCTGCTTTCTTACCATTTATTTTTTCCTTCTAATAATCTTCATTTCTACACTTTTCTCCAAATCTCTTACCCTCATTTTTTCCTTTCAGTCTTTAGCACTCTTTATAGTGTCTCTTGTAATTCTGGTCTTTTGGTAACATATTCTATTGGTTTTTGTTTGTCTCTGAAGATTTTGAACTCACCTTCATTTTTGAAGGACAGTTTTGC
Source organism: Cabassous unicinctus (assembly GCA_029593785.1). NCBI lineage: Eukaryota > Metazoa > Chordata > Mammalia > Cingulata > Chlamyphoridae > Cabassous > Cabassous unicinctus. The sequence continues at coordinate 36,670 of JAQZBX010013531.1, read as the reverse complement.
CAGATGCAGAATTCTTGCCTGGCAGTTTTTCTCTTTCAGTACCTCAAAAACATCATACCACTTTCTTCTCTCCTCCATCGTTTCTGATGTGAGGTCAGCACCTAATTTTATTGAGTTTCCCTTGTATGTGATGTGTTGATTTTCTCTTGATTCTCCCTGAATCTTCCTTCATATCTGATATTGTCATTCTAAATAGTAGGTGTCTCAGGGTAGGTCTGTTTAGTTTTATTCTGTATTGGGTGCATTCTCCTGCTTGGATATTGATATTCATATCTTTCATATGGGTTGAAAATTTGTTGGTCATTATTTTCTCAAATATTCCTTCTGACCTTTTTCCATTCTTCTTCTTGCATACCAATAATGCAAATATTTATGCATTTCACTTTATCATTCAATTACCTGAGACTCTATTTAATTTTTTCAATTTTCTTGCTTTCTTTTCTCTGGCTTTTCCAGTTCAAATATTCTGTCTTCAAAATCAATAATTCTGTCTTCAAGCAGTTCATATACACTCTTGTGTGCCTCTAATATATTTCTAATCTGATCCATCACATCTTTCATTCCCACAACATCTATTACTTTTCTTTGCAGGCTTCAAAATTGTTCTATATGTTCAGAGAGTCTTCTTAATATCCTTTATTTCTTTAATCATATTTTCTTTAATTCTTTGAAATAATTTAAGAGACTTGTGTGATTACCACTGATTAATTACCTTAAATCCTGTATCTCTTCAGTATATTTTGTTAGTTCCTTTGGCTGGGCCATCTCTTCCTGTTTCTTAATATCACTTTTTGCTGATTTCTAGGCATCAGAAAATGTTGGTGAATTTCTATGATGCTCAATTTCCCTCTTTTGCCCATTGATTTTTTTTTACAGTTCTTCTTTGATATTTTGTTCAGCTTATTATATAAATTTGCCCAGCTTAAGTTATCAAAATTGGGCCAGGGATTCACTAAAGAGGTGCAGATATTCTCCCAGGGACTAGGATACTGAGAAAATGGAAAATTATTTTGTGCATGCAATTTCCAGATTGGCCAGCAGATGCTGCTTGTCAGTGTATCTTTCCATTGAGGGGTTTCAGTCTTGGGTTTCCTGTATTCCTGTTTTGAATCTCCAGAGCAGAGATTCAAAGTGGGTTCTGCTGGCTTAATTCAGTGAAGAGAAGACATCTAACCTTCCCTTTTCTCTTCTTCCCTTCAAAAGCTGACAGGGAGGAAGATGTCTGTTCCCCTCTCAGTCAGCAACAGTGAGCCAGAGGTTTTACCCCTGCTTAACATCTTGGGTGTAGGGGATGGGAACCCTTTTAGGCTGCCACAGGGGCTTGGTAATTCACATTTATTGTTTCAGCATGTGCATTTCTCTGTCCCTCACCCTCCTGGGAGATGTGTAGCATTGTCCTGGTCTGCTGACCCCCAAGGCTGTTCCCTTGGACAGTTGGCTCTTTCTCTGTTGTTTTTGTGAGAGCAGTGAGCTCTGCCTGTTAGTCACTATCTTCCTACAATCCCCAGTGTATTCTTAATATCCTTAATCACTTTAGCCATCTCATTAAATTTATTAATGAGATTATTTGGATATCTTTGTTTAGTTTTCTGAAATCCTGTGTTTAGCATGGAGGTTTAATTTGTTTGTTTGACTAGGCCATTTCTCCCTGTTTCTAATTGTAGTTTGCAATTTTTTTCTCATGTTTTGGTATTTTTGTTGTTGTTGCTGCTTTTAGTCTTTGCTCAGTTTCTGTCTTTACTCTATGGCTTTCTTATTGGTTGGCTTTTTGTTATACCTTCTCTTTGACAATTGGGTTAAATTAGTTTGAATCTTTATAATCAAGAAATGATTTTTTTTCTGCTCATATCTGACTTTTACACTGAATATATGGTACAATTTTTATTTATTTGTTTGTTTATATATTTAATTTTAAAAAGAAACTTTAGATTATATAAATGTTATATAAAAATATAAGGTATTCCCATATGCCCCACTACATCCCCCATCCACACTTTTCCTTCCATGTGGTAGGCAGTTGCCCAACTGTTTGAGCCACATCCACTTCCCTAATTTCTTTTAAAGATCTTTCCATAGCTTTCAAAAACTTTTCCTTTACTTACTGAAATTTGGTAATACGATTATTAACTACCTTTATTTAAAGTCTGTTAAAAGTTTAAATTGGGGAATTACAGGATAAACTATGATTCTTAATTTCCCAGCCCAGAAGATAAAAATTTCACACTAAACTTACATTTTATCCTGAGGTATGAAAATATACGCTGAACCAATAGATATAGAGAGTTAGACACAGAAGCACACAATTTACTAATGCCACTTATAATTCTCATTTTCTTACCAAATAAGTTTAACTGTATATTAACATTATATTTGAAAGATCTCTCTAAAAGGCTATTTCTAATTAATGTGCACTGTGACCATGCAGTTTTGCACAAGAATTTCATTCCTTTTAATTATTGACTTAAAACCAAATTATTCTTAATGCTTTAAAATACAATTTACATTTTCCTTTACTTCAGAGCATTGCTTATTTCCCAGTTTGACTTTGACAGACCATGGATGAGAAACACTCATTCCAGTGTACACACACCAAGGTCATTGAAGCCTCAGGGAAGCCTTGTTTTTCTCAAGGCTGAAACTGCTGAACTGGAAAAGTGGGCATCCAGCCCTGAGTGTAGAGAAATCCACCCATGAGCATGCTAGTTCTCAGCTGAAATCATAAGAAAAAATCAGGGCTATTAACACCATTGGAAAGACAGGATGCAGGGTGCCTTAAATTTGCCTTCCCCTGAGTGGGGGCAGAAGTTGTCATGAAATAACCATAAGCAAGTGCAAGGGGTGAGGCTAGACCTGAAGTGACCTTAAACAAAGGTAAATTCAGTTTATACTACCATTACAGCAGCAATTTTAGACTAAATCCAAATAGTTATAGCAATTTCAATTATCCTTCTGCTTCTTTATAATAAGAAAGCATCTATATAATGATCTTAATTCTTAGTTATAGTTTCTAGTAAGTTTTCACTTTAGAACAAATTGGGCACTTTTGTTTATTAACTAAAGCAACGAAAAAGTTTTATTAATAATATTAATGTTGCTAAGTTTTTCTGCTTTCCCAGTAGTTGAATTAATTCCACTTGTGATTGATTTTATACATCAAACCAATTTGCAAGGTGATATTGAAATTTAAAGTCTCATTTTTAGATTCTCTTTTACCATTATCTTATTTGTAACATGCTATCTCCAATCTGATTTATGAGTTCCTAGGAATGAGAAGACTGACAAAGAAAAACACAGATTAAAAGTTAAACAGAAGGTTAAGGACAAATTAGAAGAGAAGAGGGAATTTTACACACTTATTTAGCTTAGGGAAAGTCCTGGCTTAGAATCATCTTAATGAAGTGCTCCCAGTGTCTGTCCATGGCAGAAACCTTGTGCAAGGACACTCCAGCTTTGTTCCTCCAGGAAAATCCTTGGGTAGCTGTTAGATATAGAACTAAGGGGACCAGAGAAGCCCTTTGCCCAACAAGACATGAATTGGGGCAGGTCTGGGCCCTGCATTCCATTAGGTACCTCCCTGTGAGGCTTTTTCATAGGAAGGATTGAAGTTTTACAAGGGAATAGGCAGGGAGCTAGGAATAGCCAGGAACTTTTTAAAAAATCTTAATTGCTGGCATATGAGGGGGTCCCTTATTCTACAGGGGAGGGGGTTTGTAAATGGCCCAGATCTTGAGTCCCCATTTGCTCCTCTCATTAGGCACAACCAAGGTTAGAAGAGGCCTGGGCTTCAACTTAGGACAGAGTAATTGGCCCATGATAACTAAGAAATTAACAATCTTACCTGCCATACCAAGGGTCACCCAAGGCCTCCAGGTTGATGGATCACAAGTGGCTTCAGGCCCCTTCTATCCTCCCTGGGGCAAGTCTGCAGCAGTTGGCATGGTGACACAACTAAGGTCCAGGTTCCTACTGATGTTGAGCCTGGATATAGGTACCTGAGGTGATCAGTGCTCTTACCAGCAGCAGTTAATAGGTGTGACTGTCTTGGACCTGGTGACCACCCCTATTTTCCTTACCCCTTTTTACCTTCTCCATCTTGCTAGCATAGTCTCAATTGTTGAAAATTGCAAAGGCTATCTCCAAAGGCATGTAATGGATGTTTGGAGCCGAGGGAAAGTTTCTGCAGCTTTCTACAGCCATCCAAGGCAGGGTGGAGTTCCTAAAATGATCTGTCATTCTCTAGAGCTCGGCTCTATGAAGAGGGTATTTCTAATGCCTCTGCCAACTTTCTATGAAATAAAGCTGGATTTTTAAAGTTCTGCCTCTGGGTAATTTCCCTGAGCTTATATAAAATTGACCACTTTGGTAGTAAACTTCTTCATCCCTTTAAGGAGACATGGCCACATAGTCTCTGACCCTCAGATCTGGCTATCTCCTTTTTTTCTCTTACACAGATTTAACTGGAATTCAGCATCCCATACAGGGCTCACTCTCAGCCATACTGTAGCCATGTGGTGTGGCAGGAGAAGATTAACCTTTTTCCTTTTAGACGCTCATTAGGCAGGTTCTCCAAATTAGAAGCCACCCATTATTCCTGAGGAAGATAAATGCATTCATCAGTCATGGTGATGTCCCACTGATAGGCCAGGTGGAATGGATTGTTCACTGAGCCAGCACCCTGGAGGTTGGGAGCCCTGCACACTGTCTCCACATTCTGAGGATTGTGAGCCTTATGTCTCTGGGTATCCCCAGAGACTTAGACATCTTGGGAGATGTTTGGTTCTGATTCCCAGACCTTAACTCTCAAATCAGGCTTTCCCTCTAGAAAGGGGACTGGATAGGGATGTTTCTTTTGCCAACTTTGCAGAGGTCTCTGGAGTTAGCTCATGAGTGAGCTCATCTCATGGCCATTCCCTGGGACAAGTTCTGCAGTTAAACCTGATATTAAGAGGCAATTAAAAAGCAGAGACTGATCTGTGGCTTACAGGCAAAAAGCCTCAGGGGACCAAGAGTTAAAATCACTAATAAAACAAAAGAGGACACAGTCCAGCAGGTCTGGCAGTGGGAGGAGTGGCAGTGGCCAGCAGCCCAGCTTCGAGAAGGATCTCAGTGCACGACATCGTGCAGCACTGCCAGGGTGCCCAAGAGGAAGATCAAATAAGCCAAAGCACCAGGGAATGAGGAGCCCAAAAGGAGGTCAGTTAGTCTATCCACTAAACCCGCCCCTGCTGATGTGGAAGTGGAGCCAGAAGAGGCAGCAGGAAAGGACAAACCTTTAGACAAAAATGTACAACCAAAAAGAAAAAAGAGAGCAAAGGGAAACAAGCTTAAGTGGTTAACCAAGAAACTAAAGATTTACGTGCAGAAAATGGAAAATTTAAAAATGAGGATTCCAGCCTTGATGATATAGGAGGGAAAGATGTCAAGTCAGGTTAATATTGTGTACCATGTCTTATCAGTGTTCCCTGTTTCTCCCTTCTTGTAGAATCCAGAGGAATATTTTTATCAGCTATTTAACAGATTCAAGTTTTTTAGTAGCTGTAGAAGAAACGTTTTTAAGAAGGAGATTGGGATCCCTCCTGAACCCATTTGATTTAAGTGTACATGCTTTTCTTCAAGAGAGGAAATCATTTGCCAGTTGTTCGTTTTTTGGTACAACCAGAAAATAGTGGGATATTGAATTACGGGAGACTTTGACTGTCTTGGGTATCAACTTCCATTCCAGTGGGGGCTGGCAATTTTTATACTTTATAAACATCACCTACTAAAGGGTGATTTGGAATCAGTTATGCATTTAATATATGTTGAACATTTTAAATTACTCCTATTCCCATGTTTTTTAGTAGATAGTTTTCTTAAAACCACTCCCTGATCTTGGCTCTCCCTGTCAGAACCCTGTAATATCCTTGGACATGATGTTTTATGGGCTGTAAAAGATTCGAAATGTGAGTGTGTAGTGTGTATGATATTAAATTGTGAATTAGTGGGGCTTAAAAATGTAACAGCTTATTAAACTTTGAAGATATTGTTACTTGATATCCTCTTAAGGAAAACTTGCCTCCAAATTTTAGGCTAGAAAGTCACTGGAATAACTTTAGAAGAACAGCTTAATGGCTTTGTAGGAATTTGGTATGAACATTAAGAATTGTGTACAAATTGTTCTTAATATCTGTGCTGATCTTGAACACAACCAATAAGATCTCAATTATAAAAGAAAAAATAGGACACAGACAGGCTGTAATTAAAACTCACCAGTCTCTGGTGCGGGGTCAGGGAGCACCACTTGCGTCTCATCTCCTGGCTGGCTTGCCAAATAATGCTACCAGATGGCTTTAGTTTCTGGGCTTTTAGGTTCTTGGCTTATGTTGCATAAAAGAATTCAAGGACATGCCATAGAGTAGGCAAGGGAATAAATATCTTATTAAGAAACAAGAAAATGAAAAATGTACATGGTCTGGAGCATTGACTGCAGATGGGCTGCAGAGTGAGATGCATGTGTGAGATCCCAGGTCAGAGCATTTTTGTCTTTCTTCCTACCCCTTATAATGTTGAGGCAGGGCACCAGCTTTTCTTACTTTGATTGGTTGCCCCACTTGTCTTTTCTCAGGGGACAAATGGTGTGGCCTTTGCAGTGAATCCAGGGCTTTCTCTTGACCCAATGGGATCTCATGGTTCAAATGGGTTCTCATTTTTCCAAATGGGATATCTTAGCTGGGGTCTTGCAGGGATTTTGGCAGCCTTCTTTTCAGGAAGTTTCCAGGCAGGGTCTCACGGCCATGTGGTGTGTCAGCTGTGTTGTCTGCTAGGCCAAACAACTTTTCCCATTCCCTATACTAACCTGCCTCACCTCTGTATATTTTTAACACTCCTTTTGTTTTCTCTAGCTGCTATTACCTAGAGGACTAAATTTGGTAAGATTGTTCCCGTAGATACAACTTTCCCAGTCTGATTTCCTGGTCAAAACAGGCCCAGGGTACCATGAAAGTAGTTTATATTGATTTCAATGTGCTCTGGAGAGGAAGACCTAAAGGCCACTAGCCTCATTTCTTACATTTCCCCAAATCTATGCTATTATAATATACCTAGCAGATAGTGCTCTTCATCCAGGTGTTCCCTGCTACCCTAAGGTTTTGCCTTCTCAGATGACTTACCCTGATGGGGTCATGATTGAGACTGAAGATGCCATCCTAACCTGGATGAAACTTGTACATCTCCCAGCACCTGTGATCTGATTTCTCAAATGATCTTCCACAACATGTGCTGGGTCCCATGAGGTGGGTGGGTGACTATGCAAATGCTGTCCAAAAGAAAGAGTTCAGGCTGTAAAGTTTTCCTCTCTTTCTGGTGGCAGGAGTGCTACAGCCCTTTAAGGTATGTGGGGTGAATATCTGCACAGCCCTGTGAGAGAGTGTGTGCTTCTCTCCTTCCTGGTATGCCTTGAGTCTGAGTGTGCTGCAGCCTTTTAAGGTGGTCTGGGTAAATCTGGATTGGGTTTGACTGCACCCAAGTTGTGCTCCTTATTGGCCTAGGGGCTCAAGCAGTGGCTCTCCAATCCAGGCATGCTGAACCTAAATCTTACTATCCTGAGAAACCATTGTGTTTTTCAATCACTGCTGCTTCTACTATGGTGTTCCTCTGGCCTCTGGATTCCTCCAAAAAGGTGATCCAAACAGATCCTGACTGATTATTAGCTGCCTAGGAGACAATCTGATTGTTAGAGCTCCCTACTCTGTCATCATCTTGGGTGTTTAATCATGATCATTTTAATCATCCTTTGTTACTGTTCCTCCTGTATTTTGGTGTCCTATGATGTTAAAGAAAGTTTACTTCCATTACAGTTTTGGTTCCATATAATCAGGTCACATCAGTGTCTTGATGTGATCATCCCTGAGCTAATAACAGGAGTAAAATTAAGGAAACACCCAGAACACTGATGACTGAATGATTAAGTTGTGATATGTAGAAACTTCAGGGGCAGGAAATGATATCTGAGTCAGTGACCAGATCAATCTTGTCCTAAGATCTCAATGACTTTAGAGTGGGTATGGGGGAGTTTCAGTGGAATAAATCCATTTACCTATGGTTTCTTTGTAGTCTGCCACAATGGATTGAAAAATATTTCTTACCATTAAAAATGGTTAAGGCCATACTTACCACTCCCTTGTTATTTCTAATAACTTTACCCAGTGTGGAAGACACACCATTCAGCTATTTAGGTAGAGTTGGAGAAGGAAACCACTGGCAAAGGAGAACACTTGCAAGAGAAATGGCAATGAAACTCCTGGGGTGTCATTCTGGACATGGAAGAATGTCTGTGGAACCCTAAAGCCCCAAAGTGCTGGAAGTCAGCAAATTTCCAGGAAGAAATTATAACAATGTGAGGGGATTTGAGAATAGATCTGGAAAGTGATCTAACTATACTTGAGAAAAACAAATCAGTTCACAGTTGTAAACAATGAAATAAAATCTGTTGCTACTTTTAACTGTGAATAATGTGGATTTAACTTATTAAAGCTACTTTCTGCATTGAAAGGCTCTCTCCAAGAAAAGCTATTATCTTGGATTCTGTAGTTTGTGCATCATATTACATGTAAAGTAAGTGTTTTTCAGAGGAAAGGGACTCAGAAATTATTTTCTCCTTCTATTGAGTGCCCTCTTTCATAAGAGACTTAATTAAGAAATTTAAAACATTCATAATAATAACTGTTATGACTGTAATTTCACCACAGTTGGGTCATATGCTTCTCTGAATATACTGGCAAGAAGGATCTGTAAGTGAAACTCCATTAAATCATCCTAATTATGCTATAGTATTCAGGTGAGGTATATTCTTCAAATTAACTCATTCCATATGAATGCCAAGCTCTTTCTAAACATAATTTTTATTTCTCCAGACTGCAATTCTAAACACTTTCTCAGGATCCCTTGAAGCTAGGATTCCACTGATATCCTAGGATCTATAGAAGTGGTTGCCCCAAATGACACATGGAAGACATGAACAACATGAAATGGCAATGGTATGAAAGGTGATGTGATGTTCCAGTGAGAACAATGGTGAAGGTTTTTGATTGGTTCCTCTGGACTCTGGAGGTGACAGCAGTTTCCTGATGGGGTAGCTCTTTGAGTACAGCAGACGCTTTGGGTTCTGGGAACCGCAGTGGCAGCAGCTCTTCAACAGGCTTGTTTGATAATATTCTTCTGGACCTGTACTTATGAGAATAGCCTAGAATGTGCTCCCGTATGTCAACTAATGATTTGATTCAAACAGTAGTTTTGAATTGAATGTAACAAATATGCTTAAAAGGATAGTTGAATGGCATAGGTTAAGTGTTCAAAGAGTCAAATGCATGGCACAGCCTGGTAGTGCAATGGGTGAAAGTTGAATTCCTCAGACAGCAGGAAAACATTGGATGTTTAGTGACTTGTAGTGGGTATAGAAAACATTGAGTGTCACACAGTGGATGTGCAAGTATGATAGGTGAATGTAACAGCTGTATGTCAAGAAGACATACTTGGATGATGCAGAATGGGTGTTCAAGAGGGTGCTATTTAATTTTCAATACTGGTCATTGTAATAAGAAATAATTGAGTGGCATAGGGTGGTGTGTAATAAATAGACTTAAGTAAACCTGTGAAAATTCTGCAACAAGTATAATTGAATATGATAGACTTTAGTATCACACAGTGTGGAATGCCACAGTGTGGAATGCCACAGTGTGGATTGGCACACAGTGGAAGTGCATGTATTTTTATAATGCAGAATAGGTGTAGAAGAAGTGAAAGTTTAATAGCACACTGTGAGTGGGTGAAGTGTGATTGAAGAATGGCATAGAGTCAGTGTATAATAAGCCTTTGTGAAAAATTACACAGCAATTATTCATGGGGTGAGAACTGAATATCAGTGGATGAGAAAGAAGTGAATGGAATAACATATCTTTGTTGTGCAGAGGAAGTAAACAGAATAACACAAACAAGTGTTATGCCAAATGGAAGTAGCATTGAAAACACTGGTTTTGCAAGGAATTTGAGGTAAAATTGGCATGCAAGGTGTGACAGTTGAATAACAGAATGGGTGTGCAAATCAGGGAGTTGGATGGAATAGCCTAGTTCTGTGGTGTTTATAAGGTGTATAGTAGAGAGATGGAGCAGTGATTTTAAGGTGGTGGTTGTAAAGAATGTGCAAGTTGAGTAGCACAGTTGGCGTGTGATTAGTTGTGGTAAAATAGCTCATGGTGAGTATTAAGGAGTGGTTGGTGAGTGGAAGAGAGCAGTTGTGCAAGAGTGGACATTACATAGTTTTATTAGGTATGGAAGGAGTGGTTTCTGAATGACAAACTGAGTGTGAGAGGGATTAAAATTCAGTGGGGAGACTGGGTGTTCAAGCAGTGCAAATGAATGGCACCACCTGGTTTTGTAAGTTAAATAGCTCAGTGATAGTGAGGAATGATTGAAAGTTTTATAGTTCACAAAGACTATACAAAGAATATAATTTGAATAACAGAGGGAATGAAAGGTTGATAAGCGAAAACAGCAACTGAATGTGCAAGAAGTAATTTGGATGAGACAAAATGCTGTTCAAGTGTACATGTATTTGAAAAATGTGCCTATGCACATGTTATAGTGGAATGACACAACATGGGTGTATGATGAGTGGAAACGTATGTAACCATTTGGTTGTGCAACAGGTTAAGTTGAATAACCCAGAGAGGGGTGCAGGAAACAGAAGTTGGATGGAGCATAAGTAGTGGAAAATTATTATAAGTATTATAAAAGTATTATGGGTTTGTAGGGAGTGATCTCAAATTACACAGGGTGAATGTGCAAAGAGTGATGTTTGAATAACAGAGTGCAAGAGCGTTGGTTGGATGTTGTAGAATACGTGAGCAAGTTGTCGGTGTTGAATGTTAGAGAGATTTTGCATGAAAGTATAATTATGTGGCCTAGAATGGGTATGCAAGGAGTGGAGAGGAATGGCATCAACTTGTGTATACTGACTAACTCAAACGTACAGTAAATGAGAGTGGAATCAAAATTTTTGTGGCAGTTTGGCATTGTTTATGAATCCCAAAAATAGATATTGTATTGTGTTTGTAAACTGCTCTGTTCCTCTGAGCATATTAGATTGTATTAGATTCAGAGGCTTCATTTTTACTTGATTAAATTATGATTAAGTCTTTAATTCAGCCAAGGCAATAAGATGTTAAGTCCCCCACCCAACAATGGGATGAGAAAATGACACAGCAGAAGAGAGAGGATGAGTTTTGATGCTGAAGCCCTGGGAAGTAAATACACAGAGAAGCAGATACATGAGGAAAGAGAGAAGGCACTTTTAGACACAGTAGAGGTGTCAGGAAGAGAATGAGCCTGATAGTCTACAGCTGACCTTGTGAAGACAGCAGCCCAGCTGAGCCTGGAAAGAAATAAGCCCTAGGGATAGATATGAGCCTTATGCCAGCCTGCAGCTGAAACCAGAAGAAGCTGGGACCACAGATCCTGAAGAGGAAGGCAGAAGGCTGAAATCTTTCAGAGACTGGCAGACATCTTGCTCCAAAATATGACAAAAGACTTTGGTAAGGGAAGTAATTTACTCTTTCTGGTCTTGACTATAAGCTTCTACCCCAAATAAGTACCCTTTCTAAAAGCCAACAGATTTCTGGTACTTTGCATCAGCATTCCTTGGGCTAATACACTGTGCCATTTAACTATCTTTATAGAGCCTCTATTTGCAATTTTTACAAAAATCCTTGCACACAAGTTCTATCATTTATCTAGGACTCCTTGCATTCCAAGTTGATCCATTCACTTATCAATCATGCTCACCTACTCTGCATCATTTAATTTATATGCCTTAAACATCCTTTGCAAGCCATTAAATTTCTAATCATTGCATGTTTTCTCTGAGCTTATACACATTGACCAAAAAGCTATGCCACACTCTTCCCACCAGATTGCACCATTCAACTGCCTCTCCATGAACACTTCTTAAACAAACATACCTTCCACACACCCTTTGCTACACACAAATCCAACTTTTTCCACATTTTCTGCGCATTTTATCTGTCAGTATTTGCATCCTCACAGTGTGCAATTAAACATCCACACATTGAAAGTTTTTCCACACCATCCAGCATAACTCTTTTCCCACTCTCGTTTGTGGCTACACTTTAAGACTATGGATCCCCATGCTAGTTTTTTGGATGTTAAGACGAATGACACTGCATAAACACCAAGACATTAAGAAAATGTTTATTACTGACATAATGAAACTTCCATGGGAGAGCAAGACAGGCATTCCAAGTGACTTGAAAATGATTTTAAAGGGCAAGTAAGCAGTTAGGGCTTTTATGTTTATTAGGGGCTGTCCCTGGGATGAGTATTCCTGTTCATCATCAGGGGTTTGCATGATTTGAACCTCACAGTGGTTCCAAAGGAGGGAGCAACTTGACTTTCTTAGAAGCCTATCCAGGTGTGGGGCAAAAGGGTAACATGGAAGGGTGAATGTTATAAGATAACAGCAGTCAAATTATTTTGAAAGTCTTTAAGAATTCAGAATTGTGTATTCTGAGAAGTGAAATGGCTACCTTGGATATTTGGAATAATGTATGGAACTCTCCAAAGTGGATGAGTGTGCCAGTCATGCCCAGTAAGGTGACGTTAGTTTGTTTAGAGTCATATGTGGCCTCCTTTATAGGAGGGTCTCTGTGTGGCAAATTAGTCCTAGAGTCTATTTCTCCAAAGGAATCACTTTGGATACTAAATTTTCTTGACATTGTCTGGAAGCGATAGCCAGACCATTGACAATGGTCCAAGAGTCTGTGAAAATGTGGAGATGGGGTTTAATATTGGCTAAGGAATGCAGGACTAATATGGCTACCTGAAGATTGGCCAATTGTGTTGACTCTAGGACCTATCCTTTATCTGGGACATCCAGAAAAACAAAAGTTGTCCAGTGAGTTCTATGATGTGTGATGGTGGTGAATTCATGTGTAAAGTATAGGTACTCCCTTCACTCTTAACTGAATTGATACCAATGAGCTTTCTAGTACCTGAAAAAGGGTGACTTTCTCCAGTGCCTGACATCTAGCAAGGGACTGAGGAAAGGGGCAGTGTGATGATTACGTTCATGTATCAAATTGTCAAGGTACTGGTGCCTGGCTGTTTGGTCAGCAAGCACTGGCCTAATTGTTACAGTTTGTGTACTTAAATCATCAATACGTTTATTGCATATATAGCTGAATACATCTGTAGTCAACTAGAAGATTGCCATCAGCAATGAGAGAAGTCTCATCCAATCAGTTGAAGACTTTAAAGTGTGAGACGATTATTTCAACAGTCAGAAGAGAGAATTTCCATCTATATTTCAGGTAGCCAGTGTCTCCTGGGGAATTCATGAAGATATTCATCAGAGTTCTTGGCCTGTAGCCTGCCCTACAGATTTGAACTTGTGCATCCCCACAGCTATGTGAGAAAAATTTGTAAAGTTTCATAATATTTACAGATATATAATGTTAGTTCTGTTTTCATAGAGAACCCTGACTAGAATAGTACCTCTCCTGAAGAGTGAGAGTGACCCACAGGGAAGACATTGGACCCCACCCAAAATAAACATTTTTGGATGGATTTTTGTGGCTTTGAAGTTGTCACCACCCATTAAGACTCACACATATCAGTCTTCCTTACAGACAATGAAACAGACCTTACATATTCTTGATTTAATAGAAACTCTTGAAAGACAATCACAGAGTCCAAAGTTTTCTGTTAATTCTGCAAGCAACACCCCACATGGCCCAAACCAAAATTTTGTCAGAAGCAAGTCTTATGCTGTCCTAGGCTGAAAGTTGCACCTACACACAGGCCCCCACCTAAGGGTGAACCCAAAATGGTCCAGAGTTTATATTGGACACTAAGAGACAAGGAAGTCCTAAATTGGGTGATCTCTGGTAAGTTGGTGGAGCAATTACAATACGTACTATAGCTAGGTTATATCCCATGGCAGTCTTGCCCTTCATTCAGCCTTAACTTCCATGCCTGTCCCTAATCTATACCAGAGACAGGCACCCATTTCAACAGAGGGATTCAGTGATCATGTAAGCAGACCCCTTCTGATAGATAATTCCCCTTTTACCTATTAAAATATGTTTTGGGTTCAAAAAATAACAAAAGAACATGGCTGTGTTGGACATGGGTGCCCAAATCTCTTGAAGCCTAGGACACACTCATGGTTTAAAAAATTCCAACAGGAAATGAAGTGCTTGGGGAGAGGATTAATAAAGGAAGTAATTGCTCCATTAATTATTAAAATTGGCTCATGTCGACTAAAAGATGTTTCTCTCTTGGTTGTTCCTCCCAAGACTATCCTTTTCCCATTAATGGAATGGATGTCTTCTGTCAGCAGGTAACTTCATGGAAAAAGACTGAGGCTTTTAGTCAATTGGTAGGATGAGCCCCAGACCAATTCACTTGATCTAGGTTCCAATTCCAAGATAGATTACATGCAACTTTTCTTGATTTTAACTTTATATGTTCCCCTTAGCATCATTAGGAACTGCACTTATCTCTGTGTGTTTGTGTGATATGTGAGTGCAAACACAAATAAAAAAGAGGAAAAGCATTATAATTATTGTTGGACATAAGGGAGAAGACTTCCTCCTCCTTCACATCTATTTTGGATTTACATTTGAAAACCCAATTTGTAAGACTTGTTCTCTGACCTTTTGAAATATATATATATATAAATATTTGTAATGTATATAAATGAATAAGTCTCTTGCAAATTTTACCACACAAAAAGGTCTCTTCAAGGAAGGAATACATTTGATTGAAATTTAATTTAAGAAAATATCTCCATTTTAACTGGTAAGAGATGAGCATAACTTAGTAGTATGGGGTGAGGAATGTTATTGTTTCCAAATTTTAAACCGGCCTCTGGCTCTGAAATTATGAGAAACGTGTATGTAATGGGTTTTATCTGCTTAGTCACATAAAAAGCATCAGATTTCTGTCTGCCTTTGCAATTTCTTTGTAGATTGCTTATGATGTAACACCTTCTCATTTAATGGTTATTCAATTGTTTTTCTTCCTCTTCTATCATAGTGGAGAAGTTTTCTGGTTTGGCAGATTATTTTGTTTTTATTTTCTATTTCCCCATCAATTACAGGCAGTTTTTAGCTGAGATATTGCAAACTAAGCTGCAAGGCAACAAAGGTATTTATTTTGTGTCTTAGAATTGCAATTTGGGGAGCACAGATTCAGGGATAAACCCAAATTGTGTCTCATCTTGGCACTTCCAGGCAAGGATTTGTTAAGAAATAGCATAAGATAGATAAGCTGTTTATGATTGGTGGATATTTGGTGTATTGCTATTGTCCATCAGATTATGTAATTTCCTGAGTTCTTTATCTTTTTATGGATTCCAGATGTCATTAGGGTTTTCAGGATCATTGTTGTTTGGAGCATTTGCATACTTTGGCAGTTTGTGATATCTGGCTGATATTTGCATAAGAGTAACCTTCAGAACGACCTCCTGACACCATCAAGTCTTTAAATACAGCCATCATATTTTGTTCTATTTCTTTTTACATTTCCCCCTTTTCATCAAGATCTTTCTCCAAAAGCATTGTTGACTAACATTTGTTATTAATCCTTCAGCACCAGGGACAAACATCCTGAGAGTCATAGCCCACGTAGGGGAAAAGTAATGAGTTTATTTTCAGAGTTTTGCTTAGAAAGGGCTCACATTTCAGCAACAAGGAGGCATTCAGGGCATGACTCAGGCATTAATTATAATTATAATTAGGCTTAATTTCATCATTACAGAAATAAGTTTCATAAAAGGAAGCTTCAAGATCAAGGTTATGACACAATGGCACTGAAGAAGGCTATTAAAATAGGGAATCAATATATGGATTTAGAACCTTGAAAGAATGTCACTTGGGTATCAATAACCCCAAGGTGAATGCTGGAAGACCCTCATGAGTGAGATTTCCTCCAGAAGCCAGGAGAAGCCATGGATAACTCCAGGGACTTTATCTTTCAGCCCTTCTGGGGGATGGATGGGTTCGGTAATCAATCAAAACAGCAAACAGCAGTGAATCCTCCCATGCCATTAGCAATGGGGTAGAATATTTAATGTTTCAAAAAGCAGGTGCAAAGCCTGATTCTCTCTCTTACCTTTGGAACCCTGTTTTGGCCTTCTTTGCCCCTGCCTGAATCAATATGCAAATAAAATCTGGACATTTATAATCTATAATGGGAAATTGTAGCCTGTAAATTGGTCCTCTTTATCACTCTTCAGCCCCATCCTCTCTACCTGGGACCTATGATCTGTTATTTTCTCCCATTTATCTTCTCAACATTCCTTAATCAATTACTGGCTTAACTAATCTGATATGCCCTTGAAATTCATTTCTACAACATAGTCAAGAACCTAGACAAAATCTGGGAACAGCATGACATAGGAAGGGGTGGTGGGTATAATTCTGATGAATCAATGAGTAAGAGATATTTTAGTAACAATAAAAAGAATCAGCAAAAAAACAAAAGGATTAGTGAAGTTTGAAATGTGCTATGAATCCAGTGATTCCAAGATCTAAGATTTAACCAACAAAGTCTTAAGTTACTCTGTTCACTAGCTGATGTAATATTTGCATTTTCTCATTGATGTCTTTAATGATTTCCAGATTTGAATGCCTATGGATGTGGCCAATAAATGGGGCCCTTCTGGGGAGTCTAAATTAGCACTGATTCAGCAATTTGATAGATTTTTTACATGATCAGTCCACTGTCTTCCTGGGAAAAAATGATGATGAATGACAAGGGACTCCGAAGAGAGTAAGGGTAAGAAAGAAAATTTTTAAAATGTTTAGGATTTATTATTCATTGTGGGAGGGACAAAGATGGACTGAGGTGAAAGTGGGATTAAAAATGTGAATGAGAGTTAATAAGATAATAATGAATATTATTACGTTTATTTATTCTGGTGAAAATCAAGTCTTGTCCTGGGTCTTGTGTTAGCTCTCTTCATCGGATGCCATTCACTGTTGGGTGACTAAAGCCTAAGATTACCAGTATTAACTGTACAGACCTGGTATGGAGTCTAGGGATAATGTCTATGTCAGACGCTCCCTGATTCTGATCCTTGGTCATTTTGAGCTTTATATGTCCAGAAGGTATGGATTTCCAGGCAGGGTAGGAAATTTCTTTAAAGAAAAATGTGAATCCCAAAATCAATGCTTTCTAATTTAGCTGAACATAATTAAGTTAGAAATGCCAAGTAGGGTCCTTTCTACTGAGGTTGAGTGTATCATTGTGGAGATGTCTTTTCCAGTATACAAATTACCAGGCTTAAGATTTCAGTTTTGGATATCTATCTGTCCCAAGAGTACACGGTAAAAGGGTTGCTCTACCAGGGTTTCATTTATCTTTATTGTTTTGATTGATTTCTGGCAATAAGTTAGCATATTTTCTTTTATGAGGCAGGGCTCATATATTATATAATTTCCTTAGGTTACACTGATATCATTTCAAATGAAGATAACTCATGTTGCTATACTAACTATAGATATTACTAATATTTTGATGATGTCTTTCATCATTTGTAACAAATGTTCCACAAGAATGCAAGGTGCTGGTGGTGGGGTGATGTATGTCAGCCTGTATCTTATGAATGCATGTTCTGTAAGCTAACAATTTTTTAATTAATAAATGAAGAAAAGAAACTGATAGGCTAATATAATAATATTAGTAATACAAATAATTAATAATACTACTAATAAAGAAAGGCAGCTGGATGAAATGCTTAAAGCACTGAAGGTAAGCAATTGTCAGCCAAGAATTTTTTATCCTGCAATACCCTCTTTCAGAAAGAGGGAGAGAATAGGATATCTTTAGATAAACAAATCATAAAGGAGTTCCTTACAACTAGACTTGCCCTACAAACAGTGCTAAAGGGCATTCTAAAGACTTACAGGAAAAGAAACAAGACAGTGGTATGTACCTTACTTCTTACACGTGGTAAAATGCAAATGCATAAAAAGTAATGATAAATTATTGTTTTTTATGTACAATGTACAAAGATATAAACAATAAGAAGCACAAAAATTTGTGGGGGGCGAGAATGTTGTAGGAAAAGTATATATGCATGCTATTGAAGATAAGTGGGTATTGAACCCGGTATGTTTATTATATATTTAGGATGTTGAATTTGAAACCCATAGTAAAAACAAGGAAAATATATACAGATAAAATGAGAAGTTGTGTAATATGGTAAAACACAAAAAAGCAAATAATTATAAAAGTAGGCTTTAACAAAAGTGAGGGCCAAAAGTTATTACCCTTAAAGGCTAAAAAGCAAATGGCAAAAGGAAAGTTCCATATTACCAATAGAGACTTTAAATGTAAATGGATTAAACTCTCCAGTCAAAAAGCAGAGTCTGCCAGCATGCATAAAAAAGCATGACCCAACTATACATTATCTATAAGAGATTCAACTTAAATTCAAAGATACATGTAGCTTGAGGGTGAAAGGATGTAAAAATATACCATGCAAATAGTAACCAAAAAAGTGCTGGTGGCGTTATACTAATCTCAGATAAAATAGACTTCAAGTAAAAAGCAGTTATGAGGCACAAATATGGTCAATTTATACTGATAAAGGGGACAATTCAACAGGAATATGAAACAATTAAAAATACGTAGGCAACTAACAGCATAGCTACAAAATATATCAATCAAATACTGACAGATTTGAAGGAATAAATTGGTGATTTCACATTTATAGGAGGAGAATTTAGGGCAGCATTCTCAATAATGCATAGAACATATAGTCAGATCAGTAAGGAAGTAAAGGAGTTGAACGATGCACTAATCCTACTAGATCTAACAGACTTATATAGAACAGTGAACTCAACAGAAAACAGAATACACATTCTTCTCAAGTGCATGTGGATCATTTTTCAAGATAGAACATATGTTGAGTCATAAAACAAATCTTAATAAATTCAAAAGTATTGAAATCAGAAATGTATAATCTTCACAAAAGGATGAAGCTAGATTCATTAAAAGAGGGAGAAATGTAAAATTCACACACACACACACACAAAGGAAATTTAACAACATACTCTTAAACAACTAATGGGTTAAAAAGAAAATCAGAAGTGAAATTAGGAAATATTTTTAGGTGAATGAAAATGAAAATACAAAATACCATTGCCTATGAGAGTTAGCAAAGACAGTGCTAAGAGAGAAACTTATAGCTTTAAAATTTACATTAAAAAAAGAAGAAAGGCTTCAAATCAGAAACCTAAACTCAAAACTTGAAGAATTTGCCAAAAAAGAGCAAACTAAACCAAAAGTGAGCAGAAGGAAGGGAATAACAAAGATCATAATGGAGATATATGAAATAGGAAACAAACAAACAAGCAAAAAAAATAGAATAAACAAAACAAAAAGTTGATTCTTTGAAAATATCAATAAAATGGGCTTTGGGGAAGCGGATGTGGCTCAATTGATAGGGGTCCCTTTTACCATATGGGACGCCCTGGTTTCCCTTCCATGGCCTCCTGGTGTAGGCAAGCCAGCCTGCACAGCACAGTGAGCTGATGCAGCAGGACGACCGAACAAAAGGGAGGCAAGCAGACACAGAAAAATACACAGAATGGACACAGTGAGCACAAGCAGCAGGGGGGGATAAATAAATTAATAAATAAATAAAATCTTTAAAAAAAAAACGACTTTCATCAGCTGTATTGACCAATAAAAGAAAGAGATGATAAAAATAATGAATATTAGAAATGCAAAGGGGGAATTACTATCAACCCCACTGAAATAAAAATGACTATAACAGAATACAAAGAACAACTATATGCCAATAAATTAGATAACTTACATGAATTGGACAAATTCTTAAAAACACACAAATTACCAATATTGACTCAAAAGGAAATGGAAGATCTAAAGAAACCAATTACCAGGAATGAGATAGAATCAGTAATTAAAAAAACCTCCCAGCAAATAAAAACCGACAACCAAATGGCTTCACATGGGAATTCTACCAAACATTCCAAAAAGAGTTCATTCCAATTCTGCTCAAACTCTTCCAAAAAACTTGAAGACGCCGGAACATTTCCTAACTCATTCTATAAGGACATCACCCTCATAGCAATACCCCCCCGAAAAAAAAGATAACACAAGAAAATAGAACTACAGACCTATATCTCTTATAAACATGGATACAAACATCCTCAACAAAATACTAGCAAACCAAATCCAACAGTATAATAAAATTATACACCTTGATCAAATGAGATTAATCCCTGGTATGCAAGGTGGGTTCAACATGAGAAAAATCAATATAATACATCATATTAACAGAATGGAGGAGGGAGAAAACCATGATCATATGAATTGATGTACAAAAGGCATTTAACAAAATACATTACCCTTGTTTGATAAAAACACTTAGAACACTAGGAATAGAAAAGTTCCCATTCATAATAAAGAGCACATAGGAAAAACCCACAGCTAACATCCTAATTAATGGTGGATGACTGAACATTTTACCTCTAAGATCAGGAACAAGACAAGGATTCCCACTATGACAGTTTGAAGTCCTTTTATGAATTCCTAAAAGGAGAAGATTATGTTCTTGAACTAATCCATTCCTGTGGGTGTTGGACACTTTAGACTGTACTACATCAGGGAGGTGTGTCTCAGGCTGGGTTCCCAACCTCTTCCCAGAGCTTTAGATAAATGGAGACATAGAGAAAGACAGAGAAAGAAAGCTGACATTTTTCACTCTACCATGAAAGAGGATAAGGATTGCTAGCAATGAAAGCCTACTCTTTAATTCCCTAAGAGCTTTCACCCAGGGAGTACCTCAAGGCTGAAGAAAGGAGCCATATGACTAATAGCTCACAACTGGACTTCAGAAGAAAAAAGAACAGCTGAGACAGAGAAAGAAGGCTTGGAAAGAGACAAGCCCTATGACTGGTTGCTCACAGCTGAGCTACAGGAGATAGTAGATTCTGGAGTCCCAGGCAGGGACCTCAGCAGAGGTCAACTGCCATCTTCACCATGTGGCAGGACACCAGGATCTGCAGTAGCTGATTTTGTTGAAGAATGCCTCTCAAATGATGCTTTGATTTGAATATTTCATGGCATCAGAACTGCAAGGTTTACCCTAAATGAAATTCACGTTATAAAAGTCAACCCACTTCTGGTACTTTGTATTGACAGCCCTTTGGCAAACGAAGACAACCAATGTCACTGCTGTTATTCAACATTGTACTGAAATCTCTTGCCAGAGAAATTAGGCAGAAGAAGAAAATAAAAGGCATTAAATTTGGAAAGGAAGAAACAAAACCTTCCTTCTTTGCAGTTGATATGATCCTATATACAGAAAATCCTAAAAAATACACAATAAGCTACCAGGGCTAAAAAATGAATTCAACAAAGTGGTGGTGTACAAGATCAACACCAAAAAAATCAGTAGTGTTTCTATACACAAGCAATAAATAACCAGAAGACAAAATCAAGAAATGAATTTCATTCACAATAGTAACCAAAAGAATCAAATATCTAGGAACAAGGCTCACCAAGGATGTAAAGAATTTTCCTCAGAAAACTACAGGTCATTCCTAAAAGAAATCAAATAAGATCTAAATAAATGAGAGGATATTCTGTGTTCAAGTATTGGAAGACTGAATATCATTAAGCTATCAATACTACCCAAAGCAATTTATATATTCAATGTAATCCCAATCAAAACTCAAACAACCATCTTTGCAGAAATAGAGAAGCCAAACATTAACTTTATATGAAATGATTTAGTACCCAAAATAGCCAAAGGCATCATGAAAAAAGGAATGAAGTTGTATGACACATACTTCATGATCTTGTAACTTATTACAAAGCCACAATAATCAAAATAGCATGGAACAGGCACAAGGACAGTTGTATATACCAATGGAATCAAGTTGAGAGCTCAGAAATCAGCCCTCATATTTTGGCTAACTGATTTTTGACAAGGTAGAAAAGACCACTCAATTGGGAAAGAATAACCTCTTCAGCTAATGGTGTTGGGAAAACTGGATATCCATTTGAAAAAAAAAAAAAATGCTCCTAACACACGCCATATATAAAAATCAACTCAAAATGCTTCACAGACCTTAATGTAAAAGCTAAAACTATCAATCCCCTAGAAGAGAGTGTAGGAAAGGAACTTGAAGACCTTTTGTTAAGCAATTATTTCTTAGATATACCCAAAGCACAGGAAACAAAAGAAAAAATAGATAAATGGGACCTTTTAAAAATTAAAAACTTGTTATTCTCAAGGGACTTTATCATGAAAGGGAAATGATAACCTACACAATAGGGGAAAATATTTGGAAAGCACATATGTGTAAAAGGGTTACTATCCAGACTATATAAAGAAATCCTTCAATCTAACAGGAAAAGACAAGCAACACAATTTAAAAAATGGACTAAAGATTTGAACAAGGTATGCAAATGGCCAGAAAGCACATGAAAAAATGGTCAAGATCATTAGCCATCAAGGAAATGTAAATAAAAACCACAATGAGATACTATTCACACCAATTAGAATGGCTGCTATAAAAAAACAACAGCAAGCGTTTTTATGTGGATGTGGAGAAATATGAATTCTCATTCATTGTTAGTGAGTATGTAGTATGGTGCCACCATTGTGGAATACAGTCTAGCAAAACCTCAGAAAGCTCTATATAGATCTACTATATGGCCTAGCAATCCCTCTACTAGATATATACCCAAAAGAATTCAAAGCAAGGACTCAAAAATATATTTACACATGATGCTCATAGTGAGCATTGCCAAAATATGGAAGCAGCTGAAGTGTTCATCATCTGATGGACTGATAAATAAAATGTGGTATATGCATACAATGTAATGCTATTCAACCTTAAAATGAAATTAAATTATGATACAAGTAACAACATGGATGACCCTGATAGATATGTTTGTGTGAAATAAACCAGGCAAAGGGACAAATATTGTGTTATATCACTGATTTGGACAATTTAGAATAAGCATACTCATAGACAGGATCTAGAATATATATTACCAGGGGATAGAGTGAGGATATGGAAAGGTAAGTTAAGGCTTAAAATGTGTAATATTCCTATTTGAAATAATGGAAATATATTGGTAATTGATGGTGGTGATGGTAAGACAACATGGTGAACAAAATTAACATCACTGAAATATATATCTAAATATGCTTAAAAAGGAAAATGTTAGATCATTTAAACAGAATAATTTTTTAAAAATTCCATGGACCTGCACTACACAAACAGCAAACCTTGAGTTAAACCATGGACTTTAAATAATAGAACAATTATAAAAATTTGATGTCATCAGTTATAAGAAATGTTCCAAACCAATGCAAATTGCTGTTATTGGAGTGATGTATGGGAATCCTGTATTTTATGCATGATTGTTCTCCAAATCTGAAAACTCTCTAATAATTCCTTCAAAAGCACATGCTGAAGTAAGGAGATTAGAAGTCTTTAGCTCTAGAAAATGATGTTAGGTTAGCCTCTTCCAACAATGCTAATGTATTGGCAAAAAGGTACAAACCAAAGAGGGTTGATTAGAAGTAATAACATGAAAAGTTGCCAGAATGCATGGATGAAGGATACCACAGTGGCAGGTCTAAGCAGTTATCCAGAGGGAAACCTGGAATTCAAAGGCATGGGCTCTCTGGGAGAGTGCAGAAGAGTAAAGATTTAATGAGGAAATTGCAATTGAAGATGAGTCTGGAAAAGCAATCCCATTAATAACTGTAAAAAAGAAAGTAATCAAGGCTCTTTATGACACACAGGAAGAGATTCCTGCTCAAAATCAGACAGTAATGAAAGAGGATATCCCTGCAGAATTAGTAGAACTAACAGAAACCTTTAAACAAAAAGGTTGAGAGAGCATAGCTCCTTGGTTACTTAGATTACGGGATGTAAGAGGAAATGGTATTATGCTTCTAGGAATAAAATTGACAATGATGGTTAGCATAATTACACCTCTCTCTCTTCATCAGCATCTTCACCAGGCACAGCAAGGACCAGATGACATTCAAAAAATATTAATATGGCACATTTAAGCTGCAAAATTGGTCTGGCCTAATGAAGGGAATATACGATTTACAATAGGCAAATGGTCATCTATAGAAGAATATAGTCAGAGAATTAGGAATGAAGTAGGCATCATAATCTGAACTTTTGTGGATCTGATGATGAAATGTTCACAGGCAGTATAAAGGAAAAAATCCTCCAAATCATGCTTCCAGGCTGGAATAGGACATTAGTAGATATTCTTAGCCCACTAGTTGGCTAGCCCATTCACCAGATGACTCAGGCAATAGCAGACCCAGGTGAGATGGAATTAGTTTCATCAAAAGTGGTAAAGAAATTAACCAAAGAGATCTTGCAAGGGAAGAGAAAGAGGGGCCCATACATGTATACTTTAAACCATTATGGGCTGACCTCATTGTTGCAGTCTCCCCAATTAAAAAAAAAAACCCAGCAACCTAATGTTATATTAGAAAGTCTCTGACAAAAGCTGCCTAAGGAGTAAAGATATCAGCAACTGCTTACATCTAAATCTGTGCCACTGGTTATTACTCACTCAGCAGCTCCTGAGAAAAGTAAGTCTGGTATAAGGGAATGGATACCCCTGTCTCTGAGGCTAGGGCTGTGGCCACAGTAACCTGCAAATATGGGTGACACCAGGTGAACAGAAGGCCTCACATAGAGCTAGATAGCCACTGGTCTCCACAAAACCATTTGCACATTGTAGCCCTTATTGATATTGGAACACAGTGCACACTGACCTATGAGAAGCCCTATGAGAAGACCTATGGGCTTCTAAATGTGATAGAATGATATGATGGGAAAGCCATATAAGTAGTGAAAACAACCCAAACATTACAAATGGGATGCCTCACCCTCTAAAATTTTGTCATATATATTTCTCCCATACCCAAATATATTTTAGAGGTCACCACCAGTGAAATTTGCCTTCACCTATGCAGGATGAAATAAATTATATGAGGTGTTTGTTATTGGTCCCCAGTGCACCTTCCTGTAACCAGGAGGGTCACCCATATTAAACAACATTGCCTCCCAGGTGGATATGCTGAAATCAATGAAACACTACAAGAACTGGCCAGAGTGTGGAACATATGACCTGCACAGAGCCCTTTAATGGTCTTGTATGGCCAGTGAGAAAACCTGATGAGAGTGGGAGAAGGAAGGTCTATTATCAAGAATGAAATGAGGTTGTTCCTCCTATTCATGCCACACTTTCAAATATTACAATGTTACTTGATAATTTATTGGCCCAGTTAGGAGAGTTCCATTATGTATTAGACTTGGTTAACACCTTTCCAGTAACCTATTAGCTGAAGATAGCCAAGGTCAGTAGGCATTTGTGGGGAAAGGGGTCAGTGGACTTTACAGGTTTTACCACAAAGGCACCTACACAGCCTGACCATCTGTCATGCAGTGGTGGCATCTGATCTAGCAAGATGGGAAAAGCCACCAAATGTTGCTGTGTTTCACTATATTGATAATATTATGCTTACTTCTTATAGTATTTCATTTCCAAAAATGGTGCACCTGCCATTGCAGTGCCAGCAATGTTGAAGATGAGCCACCAAAAATGCCAAGATGCAGAGGCCTGGACAGTCTATAAAATTCCTGGGGAAGTTTGGTCAGGTAAGTCAAATGTCAATCCTGTCAAATTTATAGAAAATAGCTGTAAAACAGATCCAATCTCTAGGCACTTTAATGAAGGCAAGCTAGTGAATCGGATATTGCCACCTACCCAGAAGGTTTTGGGTTGGTCCTGTGGCAAAAAGAAAGCAGGAAAGGAGTGCCACTAGGGTTCTGGTCCCAGCAATGAACAGGAACAAAACAATGATATCATCCTATTGAAAAACAACAGTTAGCAGTATATCTTGCTCTTATGCAAACTGACCCTATAACAGTGACTTTGCCAATCACTGTGAATATCATTTCCAATAAGTGGAAATGACATTCAAAGACAACTGTAGCCAGTCTAAAATTGTTTGTGCACAAGTAGCACACTATAAAAATCAAATACTTATTTACAACAATGGTGTTCTCTCCATACTAGTCCATGATCTAAAGAGTTACATAAGTTATTGGTGAAAGTTACATATGTATAGGATCCAAAGTCTCCTGCACCACCCATTCCAGCAATAGAGAAAGCAGCATTAATAATATAATGAGAAGGAGATCCATTGGAAGATATCTGGTATGTTGATGGTTTCTGCAGAGGACCACACCCTTGATGGCACATGATAGCAGTTCAAATAACTATTAACACCATATCGATGGGTGAAGGAGAGCACTAAAGCAGTCAATGGGCTGAGCTATGAGCTATCTGGATGGTTATAGTCCATGAGCCTATGTCAGTCGCCATATGCTCTAATTGCTGGGCTGTGTGTCATAGTCTGATTCTCTGGATGGGATGCTGGCAATAAGAGAAATGGAACACAGTTATGTAGGACATATGGGGTAAAGCCCTCTGAGAAGATGTTTGTGTTAGGGTAAAAAAAAAACATAAAACAACCAATGCCAAAATAACAATTTGGCATATTCCAGCCCATATTTCACTCATGCTTCTGGGAAACCTGGAAGCCAAAACATTAGCTAAAATTAGATGGGTTGATGGAAACCATGATCAAGCAGACTGGCTACACTATAAAACGGGACAGAAGGGTTCTAAGAGTGTATGGTGAAGCATGTAAAAGATTACATCTGCCCTTGAAATATAGTGATGTCTTTACAGCCAGTGAGTCCTGTCCAACATGTGCTCAATGGATGCACCCTCTACTCCATAATATGGGGCAGGTACCATAGTGAATACAAGCCAAGCAATGCTGAAAAATACAATATCTAAGAACCCTTCCTCTGTCAGATGGACAAAAGTAAACACCAAGCTATGTAGATATTGCTTCAAGCATTCTGCAGGGTTTTGGATGATGAGAAGCAAATCAAGCATCAACAATACTAGGACTTGAAAAACTTTCCTGTATGTGTCGGTATCCACAACACATTGGTAGTTACCAAGGCACACATTTTACAGGTCACCAAGTGCAAGACTAGGTGCAAGAAAGAGAAATTGTGTGTGGTGAGTGTGATAACCATTACATGGAAAAAGACTTTGAATAAAAGGGGGAAATGGTGAAGACAAATGAGCTTATATGGCTAAGAGACTTCAAAGTGAGTCGGAGGTCATCCCAGAGGTAACGCTTATGCACATCTCAGCAGGATTTCATAGCCTGCCAAAGTGGATACAACTCCAAATAGTGGGGCTCCTGAGGGTTCTGGAGACAACAAGGTCTTGTGTTCAGAGCAGATATCTCTGGAGTTTGGTGCCTTGTCAGTGAGCCCTACTTTGGGGTTTGTGTTCCTGAGAGTGACAGAGTTGGACTCAGGTATGGCTTCCCTACACATCTTTCACCTGTCCCTTCTAGTTGAACCCATACTTTGTGCTGGAGTTCGTAGATGTAATATGAGAGTAATATGTAATATGAGAGACTTGAATCTTTGAGCTGTCCATGTGCCACCAGGTTTTGAGCCTCTGTGGAGTTGTAACACTACTCTCCAGTTCATTGGACTCACCCAGGACAGGTAACTGGGAGGTGAGGTTTGACAGCCACCATACCAAGGAAATGAGAGAGCCTACAACTGCAAGTAAGAGAGGTCCATCCATTGCCTGTATGGGATCAAAGTCCCCTCTCAATTACAGGTAGAGTGACATCACCATCCCAGAATCCTCAGGATTGGGTTATGAACTATGGACTAGAGTGGACTTACTGTATTCTACTATAGACTTACTGTGATTCTAATAATGGAAGAAAGTACAACACTGATATGGAGGCAGAAGCCACTGGAGGATCAGGGGGCAGGGAGAGGGAAAAACAGGTGTAATACAGGGGCTTTTTCAGGACCTGGGAATTATCCTGAATGACATTGCAATGAAAGATATAAGCCATTATATATCTTCCCACAGCCTGCAGAATTGTGTGTGAGAGAGTATAAACTACAATGTGAACAATGGTACATGCTCAATGGCAATGCCCCAGGATGCTTTTATCAATTGCAATGAATGTGCCACACTAATGAAGGATGCTGTTTATGTGGGAGGATATGGGAGGTGTGGGGATTGGGACACATGGGAATCCCTATATTTTTTTGTGTAACATTTATGTAATCTAAGTATCTTTTAAAAATAAAAAAAATACATATTTTAAAAATAGGGAAATTTCCTGGTACTTTCATCTGCCATACAACCCCAGGCCACTGATTTGTTAGAAACAAAGAATGGTATTTTAAAACAACACCTACATTAGCTATCTTCAAACCACTGACTGCATGGGTGGACAACACATGTACAGGAAGCAATTAGGCTAATAAATAGTACACTGGTGACTGGACAAACCTCAGGATATGAATGTTTCAGGACCCCAGTGTCCATTCCATCAGCAGTAAGTCCTGATGCCAGAAAAAGTTATTCCTCCAATTATAACTGAGCAGTGACTCATAGTAATATTGCCACAGGTCATACCCAAAAGCACCCACCAAATTTGGTGGGGCTTACACCAGAAAATGTCACCCAAGTGGATAGATATTCTTATTACCAGGGGACAGGGAAAGGAATTAGCAATAGCTCTGACTCCTATCATATATGTAGAAGGTCTCCATTGCTCTAGTTTACAGTCAGACTTCTCTATAGAAACTGGGACAGAAGTGATACACCTATTATGGCTTCATGCACAAGCTCCATGATATAATGCCCTACTCAATGCCATAGAACCCTTTGGGGCTAAAGTTTGTTACAATTCCCTGGGGAAGAAATCAATGTTAGGAACTATATTCTCAGGAGATGGGCCTGTAACTTGCATATTACTGAACAGTCATGACCGCCTCATGTCAATTCCTACTAAACATCTTGTACTTTGATCATTGGTTAATATTTCTTACCTTTACCAAAAAAAGGGAAATGAATTCCTAAAATGGGCAATCCACGTGCCTTCAATTCATAACCAGAATGAATTCTGGTTGTGTGGAGAGTTGCAGATCTCTACTGCAGATGGAATAGCTTTGACAGACTTGCCTTTCAGCCTAACAGAATTTGGAGATCTGCTTTATCAATTTTCCTCTTGACATTACCAGGCATAGGTGTTAGTATCTATGCCTTATATTTTTCTTGAGGATTCTGCCTCCAGACGTGCCATTCAATTGCTATTCAGGGATTTTCATGGAAGAGAGGGTTGTAGAATGTTTAAATTGCTTTTGGAGGGTGGATTATGATGCCATAAATCAGAGAAGCAGTAATTTCTTAGATAAGACAAGCCCCCACAAGTGCATCATAAAAAGCACTTGCATATCTCTAAGCATAAGAGGTTTCTGAATTAAATCTACTCCTGCTAAGTATCAATAACCTCAAAGAGACTTATTTATGATCCCGAAAGCCCTGACTTGGCTCTGTGCCGTCTTTACTCTTACCCTATATAACTCTCTGTAACCTGTTGGACAGTGTAAAGCACTACTCTAAAAACACTGTAGAGACTCAGCATCAGCTTTCCAGTCTGTAAACTCCCTAATGAAATGCTACTATTTTAGTATATGGAGAAGCTTGCTTCACTTTCTGGTCTTAAATGCCCATCAAACTTTGGCAGGACATATTGTCACTGCCAGACAAACCCCTAAGGCATACCACTATCTGTGTATATATTTGCTGTTTTTCCTTCTGCAAATATACAACCTCTTGTGAGGGCAAAACCTTCAGGTTTCTGGGATGATATATAATTATGTAAGGCATTTCTTTCTATTATTTCTTGGTTATAGGTATTAGTGTACCCAAAATGATAGATTCTTGAGTTCTCTTTACGGTAACAGCTATCTGTATACCAGATAACATCTGTATTATCAATTGGGGTTTCTTGTAAATCCAGTAGAAGTGTTATCAATGGGTCAGTTAAAGCCATGCAGCTTTGATGAGTTTCTTCAGAAATAGCAAGAAGTGATGTATCAGGATTAAGGTTGTGAAAATGAACAAAGGTGACATTGGGAAGGAAAAGTAAGAGAATTTGAAAAAAAGTTAATCAGTTGGTAGAAAGGACTTCAAAATAATGAGGGACATAAATAGTTAATGGAGATCCCATAATTAATTCTTCAAATGATTCTAGAAGATTTGCTGTGGCAACAGTGGACCTCATACAAGGGGCGTCCATTGGCTAAGTCACCTAACTGCAGGATATAGTATCTCAGAAGTCTTTGTTGGTCTCTATGCTTTTGGGTAAACAAGCCTAAGAATTACCTTCTTGTTCATAGACAAGGAGTATAAAGGGTAATTTGTAAATTAGTTGCCCAGAGCAGGATTTCCAGCCAACTATGTTTTATTTCATTGAAGGAACTTTGACTAATTTCACCCCATTTAAGGGGCTCAATTAGGTTAGCTTAAAGATGGCATACAAAGCTTGAGCCATCAAAGAAATATTAGGAAACCAATTTTTATGACATCCTGCAAAACCTAAAATCCTGTTATTTGACATTTTGTCTTGAAAGAGGGAAAGTTAGAATGCTTTGAATTCAGTCAAGGCCTAGGAGGAGGACCTCTGGGCAGAGATAGGCGAAGCAGAAAGAATGTGGCCCATATGAGTTGAGGTGTGGACCTTAAAAGGGTTGAAATAGTATCCAAAACGGTGGTGGTTAAATTTCAATTCTTCAATTGAAAGATTAGGAAAAGGCATGGGAATTGATTCCTTAGAATTGTCTGTTGAATATGGTTTAAGGAGTGACAAATTAATTTGCACCTTTTAGGAGAAAGATAAATGTGCTTAGAATAATCAAAGGAATCTCTTCCAGGAAGGTAAATTAGGGTAGAGGAGGTGGTGAAAATTGATTAGTGTCTTATAAATGTCCTAAGTGAAAGGGAATTGGGAGAATTAAAGTCAGTCATGGGTTGGCTGGAAACTCCCATCATTTGAATGGTTTCAGGACCCTGGGGGCGAGGATTAATGAATGTGGTGAGATTTAAGACAGAGAAGGTGGTCCCAGTATCTATTAGAGCCTATACACCCTTATTACCTATTATTCGATGTATTTCACCTAAAGATGTGGACAATTGAAACAACTCACATACCTGGAGCAGTCCTAGCAAATGCCTTGAAAGCCACTTTGCTCTTTTAGAGGACAAAGTGTAGTACTAGAACAACCCAGTATTGCTTAAATATTAAAGCATTTTACCATAATTTATAATGTTAGAAAAATTTATGTACCTCTTGCTCAGACATCAGGAGGCAGGCAAAGCTACAGATTTAACATTAACCACACTGAGCTACCCCAAACAAGGTATAATCTTGCACTTCCTCACTCATTATCTTTACTTGCATCTGTATCTTCACATCTGTCATTGTATATACCTTCAAATCCTTACCATCCCCATCCTTATCACCCCAAGATTACCTGACACCAGGTACCATGCATATTTTAAGTTTAACTGAGAAAGAAAAAAACTAATTTTTCCAGAACTGTCTTAGAAATGCCACCCTAAAGATTAAGTTCCTTTTCTCCACCAGTGTAAAGGCTCTGAGAAAAGCCCTTAAGAGGGAGGCTGATTTGAGATTATACATCTCCAGTCTCCCACCAGTTAATAAAGCCATGTTTCCTTCCTAGCCTAGTTGGTGATTCTGTCTATTCTGGCATTCATTTGCCATTAAGGGATTATAATGGAAGAGAGGGTTGTAGAATGTAAGAGTGCAGAATGCAAGCTGAGGACCACCCTGGCCCTCTCCTATATGGCACCCAGCATCCTTGTGAGAATGCTGCTGTTCAGTGGATTCCTGGGCCCCTGAGATAAGACACCCATGTATCCAGGCTCTGTGGCCTCTGGAGTGCTTTACACTAAGAGTCACATGGGAGGTTCTTGCTTCAGGCATTTAGGGTCCCTAAAGGCAAGGAGCATGAAGTAAAAGAGGACCTGATCTGTGTTTGTTGTGTGTGTGTATCTGTGTTAGTCTCACTATTCTCAGCAGAAACTCAGTTCCTGCCAAACCTGTAAGTGGCATTTTGCCATGCTTGAATTTTAGGCCTGAAATGAGTACGGAAAAGAGAAGGCCCTGGTGAAAGGAAGTGTTGTTGAGCTTGGTTGCCTAGGCCTGGTTTCTGTACTTTAAGTAGAATGGGATATAATCAAAGTTTGGAAGAAAAGGGAAAAAGCAACCCACTAGACTGTCTCGAGAAACATTGGGAATAACTTGGGTATGAACCTGTTAGAGAAAAACGGTGCTCACTGGGACGCAGAGACTGACAATTGCAGGTACAAACTTTATTGGTAAGTACTCCCAATGCTGGGTTTTCTGAAAAATAAACTTCAGCCCACCCCCGCTGGCATGGTGGGGGTCTGAAGAGAGACCTCACCCTGCCCCTGGAGGGTGGATATGACTTTATACAGTACATCAATAGGTAGGAAACCAGGTACAGCCTGCGGCCAAATGGCCATATGGATGTGGGCTAGGAGGTCTTGGAATATGGGAAGGGTTGGTGGAGCTTGGGCCAGGAGGGGGTGATGGCCCCTATCTGCTCCATTTTGTTTATTCTTGGGAGGGGTGGAGCTGCCTCATAAGGGATGGCTTGCTCAATCAGTCAGGTGGGTTATGGCTGCAGGCTCTTTCTTCAATTTATATCACAGAGGTATTGATTCATGGTCTTATGACCTCTTAATCATTGCAAACCACATAAGGCAGAAACTCTAACATCTCTAACTCTTTGATTATATATATATATGATGAAGCACCTAAGTAATGGGAATACTGGGCAGCACAGAAGGGTGACGGGATTTGGAACATCAACTCAGTCTACTTCCTGCTGTTATGGGGCAGTAAAGAGTTCCCTTCTGTTCTGTCCAGTGGGTTCTGATTTCTGGTCCTGAAGAGGTGGGTATTGATGTTCATGTAGTAAGAAGATGCTGTCCACATATTCCTGAGCTGTTGATTACACAATTCAGCATGTGACAAGGACAAGAAGCTGTAAGAGACAAGGACTCAAAAGGAAGCAGCAATAATAGCACTGGTGGTGTTATACTGGGTAAAAGGATTGATTTTAGGGGTGAGGAATAATAAGAGAGAAATGAGGATAACCAGGATTAATTTCCATAGCTGCTGTCTTCGGCCATCTGAATGATCTCTATGTTATCCTTTGAAATTTTAATATTTTCTTCTACCTGCCCATGACATTTAGGGTGGATTGTGAGGGTATCACCTCCAGTAGGCTGAGGAGAAGGAATAATAATTTGGTATACTCAACATTGAACATTGATGGTTGACAGTGAGATTACACAATTTGGTGGACTTAAATACATAGAGTTTTAGCAGCGCTAGGACACTTTATATTATTAACTGTGGTGTCATGACAGTGTTTTGTGTTTTTTTTATTTTTCATGGATTTAAGATTACCAACCAGAGGGCTGCATAGGCATATGGTTAAAATGGTTTTATTTCCTCCCACTTTGTAAGAGTTTGAGGCATAGGCAACAGCAAATTATTATCATTTCTCATTTTTGGGCTGTGAGGTGGCTGCACTTTAACTTGTGACTTTAGTGCCTTCATTGGTTCTGCTGTTAGCATCTTAACTGGCACTATGACTACAGCCCACAGTTCTGAATTACAAGAGTTCCAGTGTAGTGTCTGCAGCACTGAAAGCAGACTTTGCCCCTTCTGAGAGCAGGAGGGGTCTGATGTCACAGTCATTGGAGTGAGCACAAAGGACATTTGTGGGTGATGTTCATGACCTGCTGGTGAGTGACAGGCAGTTGGAACTGCTGGGCTAGGCACCACAAGGTCTGTTATCCACAATACTCACATTTTTGGTGGAGCCACTCTGTTGCTTTTGGTTCTCAATGGAAAGGCTCTGGATCTTCATAAGTGCCTCTGCCTCAACAGTCCAAAGAGAGATGTTAGAGGAGGGTGCAGGGATATGATAGAGAGTTACCTGTCACTGCTGGCAGGTTTCCCAGATGTTCTTCCACAGATCTTTCTTCCCTACAGAGGGCAGCCCACAACAGTTCATTGTTCCTGTCTTGTACTTTGGTTTCTTCTCACAATTGTAACAAAGCTCTCTCACAAACCCCACCAAAAGCCAATATTGATGCTGGCTATTATCAATTTACAGGGTAAGTTAAGGTTCACCTTCCCGCTTACTGCTTAAACTTGTGTTATTTCCCTCTTTATTCTTTTTCTAAAAGGCAGCCTGCTGAGGGTTTTCCATTTCCATGCACAGCCATTTCTGATTAACACATACAATGGTTTTAATATCTGAGCTAAATGAGGGTTGAAGGGTTTTCAGTACCCCAACAATACTATAAACTCTATTAATATGAAAAAAAAAACAACATTGTACTTTGTCAATTACAGCAGAGGATAGAGTTTTTAAAAATAATTAAACAACATTTAAGAATTTGATACACAGCCAGGACTTTGTAGGTTGTCCCAATTGTTTGCCCATCTCGGGCTCTTAAGGTAAGATACCATTGTCTCTGATGCTTCTTTTAATTCTGAATAAAGGATTAGTGGTTAACATAATATCACCAATAGATTTACAGGCACAGGTTTTCCATACAGCCAGAATCTTTGCCACAAGGCCAGGACAGATGGTTGGGCTATGCACACAGCCTTGGGGAAGCTTCAAAATCCACCATTGGCCTCTCACATGAAGGTGAAAGCAGGCTGGCTTGATTTGCCTGAAGAGATAGTAAAGAAAGCCTTAGCAAATTTTAAAACAAAGTGATAGTGACATAATCAGATATCAATTTTTGCAACTCTCTTGAAATATTTGGGACTGCTGCAGACAGCAGTGGTGTTACTTCAATTCATGATAGTCTACTGTTATATACCACTTCTGACATCACTCAATGGCCACTCTTTACTGCAGCCATAGACCTGATTATTTAGTGGAGGAGGTGCAAATGAGCTAAAGCATCCATTTCTTGATTTTTAGGCAGGGAGGCTGTTTTTCTGACGCATATCATCTTGAAAAAGAAAATAATTAAAACTATGATTAACAACATTATACTTCACCTAATATTATTCCAAAACATTTTTATATTTTCAGGAATTTTATGTACTCTTTAAGTATTCATATGAACATTTTACTGATACAACTTGGATCAATAGAGGGTTAAAGAATCACTTTTAATTTCATAACTCTTTTGAATGCCTTCCTTTCAACTTATAATATATCAAATGAACTCAACTATTCTATTATTTCACTTTTTCCCAAGGTGCAAGATATTTTTCTGCGTTTGACTCTGAGAAGACAGGCTTGAATATTATAATCTTTTAAAAGTGATAGGATTTATTTTTCTTAAACAGCCAAGGAAATTATAAGGTTAGAGTATAAGAAGCTATTCTGATAAAAGAGATATTTTCTTTTGTATACTGATTAGTCAGGAGAAAGACGTTTTGCAATCTTTTGCTGAAACAGACCACTGGTTTGGAGAATTTTGTTATTTTAACAGAGAAAGAAGAAAATTTTAACATTGCATCAGGATACTATTTGATATTACAGCTTTTAAAACTTTATAGGTAGACCTAATAAATTTTACTCAACTGCAAAAATTTCATTTTCATGGACCTTTTGCACTTTCTGTATTCATTCAGATTTTGTTTTATATTTTAATTTTACTTTATAACCAGTCATTTCATTCTAGGACAAAATTACTGTCTTTTTCTTTAATAATAAAAATTTATTCTATCCCAATTACATACATAAGTTACTAAAATGATCTTGAGAACTGTCTCAAAGCAAATTTCTTACAGCATGCAATTACTATGATTACATTAATTAACAGGTATTTTATTTTAACAGTGCAGGAAAAACTACTTTCCCCATTATTTTATGAAAACCAAGATTCCCAATGGAAGGATTATCTTCTCCCTGTCAACACTTTCATGCGCTAGATTGGGGTGGCCTTGATGGCCATCCTGCTTTGCACCATCCAGTCTCTGCTCCACAATGAGTCCCTCTAATCAGCCATTCAGGCATCCCAGCTCAAGCCATGCTTCTGCAAACACTTATAACCATTAAGGACCACACAGAGTATAGTTACTTCATGTCAAGACCACAGGAACCATTTTTTATGAAGAGATTTGTAGTAATTTCCTCATCAAGACTTAAAATTTCCACCACTTTAAAGATTTAATATACATAATGCAAATTTATCTTATTAGCATTCATATTTATTTATTAATACAAGTGCTTATTTAATTTTTGGCCATTTGAACGGATCTCTTTTAAGAATTTTCATTTTTCAATTTAATATTACCATCTGGAGGTATTTAAATATACACTGAACAAACAAACACAACAAAAGTTATGACACAATGACAGAAACTTTAAGGTCATTAACTTGACATAATTCTTACTCCTTTGATATGGCTATTTTTAGGCTTTTCATTATTTTATATCTTTGATTTTATTGCTGTTAAGGTTTAAACACTTTTACTAGTAACCAGCAGCAATTAGGAATACCTCAGCATTATAAAGGCAGTTAAGCTTTAATTCAGCAGTTTAGATAGACAGGTATTTAACACACATATTTTGGATCATTGCTT